>PVKA01020213.1:0-40723 GCA_004027165.1 Ctenomys sociabilis | reverse complement strand
AGCTGCTAGGCCTCAGGAAGGCATAAAGCTGATTCCTGAGCAGCAGTTTTGGCCACAGTGAGAAGAGAGAGGGCAGCCTACTCACTCTACTTTGGATACACAGTGAAGTATAGGTCCCTGGATCAACCAAATCAGGGAAATTCTCAATCCCAGTTCATTTTATTCCAGCCATTAGAGGACTCTTTCTAAAAGGTTTTTTGCTCCAGGGTTCCAAGACCTGGGTAGAGGTTCAGTCAGCCAGGTCTTCGTGCAGAACTGTGAGGAAGCGCTCACCTCCCTCACATAGCAGGCTGTGGGTAGCTCGGCACAATGCCAGCCAGGATTGGCCTTGTGGCTTCTGGGTGCTCACCACAGGGAGTAGTTCAGCCATCAGGACCTGGGAGCAGTATAAAGCCAAGGTCTTAGTGGGGCCATTTTAGCTGCTAATGCAGAGATCCAACAGGCAGGAAATCCTAGGACAAATTTCTATGCTCCAGCATTCCTTCCTCCTTAGGCACCACACATACAGGACATGCACCTGGGGCCCTTCCTGGCCCATAAGCAGGCTAGGTGTGCTTAGTTATTCACATAACCTCAGTGGGTCCTGGGACAAGAGTTCAGTAACCCTTTAATTCAGGGTTCCCTTTTCTTGCACTAGCCCTGTGGTGTTGGCTCCCCTGATGCCTTGTGCACATTCACTTTCTGCTCTGCAAGTACCTTTTCCAGGTGGATCTGCTCCTTCAGCATGGCCACCCGCAGCCTGAGGGTTGCCAGGGTCTGTAGTTCTTCGGTGCTGGAGTAGAGAAGGAGCTGGGGACGCCAGGAAGGACATATACGACCTCCACAGGGTAATGAGGTTTTGAGAGGCCTCCTCATGAGACAAGGTCCTGTCAACTGTTCTGTCAGAGCTGTGAAGTAGACATGACTTTACGCAGTGGCAGCCAGGCTCAGGGCCCCACTTCATTTTAGCCATGAGTGAGAGCTCTCCCCAAGAGGTATCCCATAATCCCAAACCTGTCATTCCAGGTACGTGCTCCCCACCCCAGCTCACCTTTGTTACATTGGAGACTGAACCTGGAGAACACGGAGCTATATCCTAACCCTCCACACCCTATTTTTGAGATCTCTCTAGGCAGTCCAGGCTTGCCTTGAACTCACTATGTAGCCAAGTGGGCTTTAATCCTCAGGCCCTCCTGCCTCAATCTCCTGGAAGCTGGGTGCTGGAATTATAGGTATATACCACTACATCCAACTTATTTTCTTTTTATTTGAACATAGGATCCTCTAAGTTACTCGGGCTGGCCTCAAACTTCTGATTTCCTATTTTAGCCGTCTGCACTGCTGGGGTTACAGAAGTGTAGCACCATTCCTGGCTTGCTTACCTTTAAAAGGAGAAAACCATAGCTTTCAGTCCAGTGTTTGGCAGTATGGTAGGCCTGCCTGGCCTTGGTATAACAGGGGGACAGAACTTTGTGGAGTCACCCTTTATCTCCTGGGTTTCTTTTTTTTTGGTTTTGGAGACAGAGTCTTATAATCCAGCTGATTTTCAACTAGCTAAGTAGCCCAGGCTAGCTTTAAACTGACCTACCTCTTGTCTTAGTCCCAAGTACTTGGATTATAGGTATGTGCCACCACACCTGGCATCTGGGTTTTTTTTTTTTTCTCCTGGGTTTGTTTACTGTGCTTATGTGTGACTTTCTAGAGCCTGACTCTGTTTTTCACAGATGACAGATCTTCACTCTTAAAATCTGTACTTAAAAGACGCAAAGCATCTAGGCATGTTGGTACCAGCTTTTTCAGAAACTGAAACAGGAGGATTTTAAGTTTGAAGCCAGCCTAGGCTATTTAGCAAGATACTTCATCAGATTAATACAAAAACAGAAAAAAATTTTGTATAATTTATTTTAATCTAAATAAAACGTGAGCGGCTAAGGAGATAACTCAGCAGTATAAGCACCTGCTTGGCAAGTGCAAGGTTCTGAGTTCAACCCCAATACCAGAAAGAAATAATAATAATAAAAAAAAAGTTTATGAAGCAGGCCAGATAGCTCAGTGGATCAAAGTGCCTGCTTAGGCAGTCACAGGGATTAGGGTTCAATCCCCAGCATGCCATGCCAGCCCTGTCCCTGAGGTGCACTGAGACAGTAATTGAGACTGAGCATGGTGGCATGCACATGTAATCCCAGCGCTTGGGAAGCTGAAAACAGGAGGATCACTATGTGTCTGATCTGTGTAGTGAGACCCTATAGACCCTGTACTAAATACATAAAAAGATGAATTTTGTTTTAAAAAAATAATAAAAAGCATTGGAGTAATCCTAACACTTAGGAGACTAAGGATTGCTGGTTCAAGGCCATCCTGGGCTACAAAGTTAGTTCAAGGCCAGCTTGAACTACACTGCAAGACCCTGTCTCAAAACAAAACAGGGGCTGTCGGCTGGCTGGGGCATAGCTCAGTGCTACTTACCTAGCATGTAAAATGTCCTTGATTCAATCCCTGGTACAGGGGGAAAAAATGCAGCAGCAAAGAAGAAAAGCAGTTCTGTTGCTCACTTACCCTTTAAGTACCTGAGTAAACAAACTGCTTAGTTAGGTGAGGTACTATCAGGAGGGTAAGGAACTATCTTAAGCAGGTAAGGCAGGCTGATCCCAAGGATAACTGGTGACAACCCAGCAACCCCACAACCTGGTACCCAGGTTGTAGGGGAGAGTGAAGGTGCTTGCCTTTAGTCCTTGAGTATGTCACCCTTCCTTAAGACAAGGGCAAGATAGGCTGCTGCCTGTCCTGACTTTGGTCCAGACTTTGGCACAAGTGGTGGATTCATGAGGCCTCACCTGTACACAGTTCCTGCACCTTATGGAGACACTGCCCAGCCACGGCCTGTAGCCCTTCCAGGGTGAGCAGGCATCGGTATTCCTGCATCCAGTCTATAGGAGCTACACAACAGGGAGGGCAGGCTGGATTCATGCTGGTCCTGAAACCTGCCCTGCACACACCCTCCCAAGTTCTAGGTTAGGCTGCTGACCTGCTGAGAGCTCTTCTTGCATGCGTAGTCTAAGCAGTATACAGGCTTCCTGCAGGTATTGGGCCTCCATCTTTACCTCCACAGCACTGAACCTGGAGCTGGATATGCTCGACTGGATATGAGTTAGGGAAAATCTCCTATGGCCAGACCCCATGTTATCACCACTGATGGGGGTCTAGAGAAGGCCCCTGGCCATTCCACAAAGAAACCTCTTGGGGCTGCTCCTTAAACCTGCGAAGTTTAGAGCAGGAAGGCACCAAGGTCCCACAGTCCCAGCAAGGATACAGACATCTGCATTTTCTGGAGGAACTGGGTTTTGGCAGCATTGGTGGCATCATTGGTTTGTGTGGAGTTGAGATGGGTCCACAGGCTGGAATACATAGCAGAGTACCCCAGGAAGCAAAGAGAGGTAGTTATTCTGGTCAACTGGGCTGGGCACTGGGAGGAAGGTGAAGGATAAGGCAGGGGATCCAGGCTGGCTGATTGCCAGCAGGGACTTCAAGAGGACCCTGGGATACTTAAAGGATACTGACCAAGATAAGGGGACAAGAAACAGAACTGGTCAAGGAAATACTAAGAGAAAGAACAGGTCAATAATGGTGCTTATCTAGCATATGCAGTCCACTTAAAAAAAAAACTGAAAGAAAAGTAACCCAGTTGTACACACTTGAATCCAAACACTTGGGAGGCTGAGGCAGGAGGATCACTTCGGAGTTCAAGGCCTGCCTGTGCTACACAGTGAGTTCAAGGTCAGTCTGACTTGCATATTGAGATCCTGTCTTGGAGAAAAAAAAAAAAAAAAAAAAAAAAAGAATCCCCCGCCCCAGCATAAAGAAGCTGGCAATGACCAGTTACTATGACTGGTAAGAGACTTACGTGCTTGCTCTGAGTCAGGCATAGTTCAATAACCTCAAAGGCACCACCTGAACCCTCTACCCCAAAACCTCTGTGAAACTGAGTTTATTGCTGTTTCCTGAAGACAGACAGGGAGTCATATTCAGGTCTCACAGCTTGTGAGTGGTTGAGGTAGGGTCTCAAAGCTCCCTGAACCTGAGGCAACTGTAACAGTTTTAACTGGACATACTGAACACAGAAAGTGACAATGCCTAGTAAAGAAAGAGATAAGCCGGGTGTCATGGTACACACCTGTAATCTTAGCACTCAGGAGGCTAAGGCGGGAGGATAATCATTGAGAGTTTGAGACCAGCCTGGGCTACAAAGTGAGCTAAAGGACAGCCTGAAGTGTATAACAAAGAACTGTTTCAAAAAGAAAAAACAGAGAAGAAAGGAAGAAGGGGTAGGAAGTAGAAGGCAGCTCAGATTTCTGTAAGTCTTTCTGTCCCCTCCCCCCAGTCTTACCAAGAATTGCGGGAAGCTGCCTTCCTGAAGGCCATGGGCAGTTGCAGCAGGATCCTGTCAGAGAAGCCAGTGTTCAGAATAACTTCATCTTACTTTAGGGGCTGCCAGTCCTATTTCCAGCTCATTTCTCACTGGAGGTAAGGGACTTTATTCTCCCCAGTTTCATATCACATCCCCTTTTGTGGTTTCGGGGGTTGAATCCAGCACCTTTGTGTGAGATAGACCCCAGCCCTTTTTATATGTTGTTTTAAGACAGGATCTGATTAAGTTGCTCGGGCTGGGCTCATAGTTGCAATCCTCCTGCTTCAGCCTCCTGAAGTTCTAGGACTATAAGCACATGACACAAGCATCCCTGGAAGTCTTCCAGAGTGACATGGGAGTCAGGCCATCCCAGTACCTGGCTGAGAGAAGATGGCAGTACACTCCTGTAATCTCAGCATTTGGGAGGCTGAAGCAGAAGTTCAAGGCCAGCCTTAAGTATATAGTAAGATTCTGTCTCAAAAACCCAGCCAACCAAAACCCCAACAACAACAAAAAGAGAGAACATCATAAATAGACATGGATAGAGCCCAAGTGCTCCAGAATCTACCTGCAGCCCCTAGGTAAGGTGAATAAAGGGGTAGCTGGTGGGGACAGGGCAGGGCAGGTTCTAGCATGCCAAATCTGGTATCATCCCAGCCACCTGTTCCCACTGGCCAGCTGCAGAACATAAGTATCATGGGTCGATACCGAGGACTCCCACATCCAGTTCAATGCCTCCCTCTCTGTACCCCAAGCCCCAGACTTCTGCTGGGGCAGGGGATCTAAGCAGCTAAAGTTTTTCAGCTTGTCAGGGAAACCTACCCCTTCTCCTTGAGTGTGAAGGTTTCTGCTGCATGAGGATGACTTGATGGGGTAATTTGTTCCCCGTGGTTCGATTCAAGTCTGGTGGCTTGGGCTCCTATCCCTATAGGAGGCCTGCTTCTCATCAATGGAAGCTCTGGGTGGTCCTTGTCAGGCACCTTAGTCTGATGGATACCCTTGGTAGGTCTTGCCCTTGAAGAACAGTGGCCAACCCGGCTTGAGGATTGTGGTACAGTAGACGCAGTAGTGCCAGGAGGCAAAGAAACGGACCCAGATTTCAGGCTGGAGGTTCTTCCTCTCTCTGCAGTTTTAGAGATACCTTTCCGTACCCGTACTGCCTTCTCCAGTGCCTGGGTCAGAAGCTCCAGCTCCTTGAGGTCTTGGGGGCTTGGTGTGCTTACTGTGAAAGCCAAGAATTATGTAGGGGTTCCTTCCCGCGGCCCCAGAACGGTCCCTTAGCACTGCACACTAGAGAGAACAGGGGTAGCACCTGGAGGAGCTGGAGGGGCTTTACCTGGAGGAGGGTCTTTTTTAGTTTCTGACTCAGGAGGTAGCTCCAGGGCTGTGGTCCCAACTGGTTCCCTGCAAAGGCAGAGCACCCATGGTTGAAACAGACCCCATCCTACAGCCCCACAAGCCTTGGAGCCTGTCAGAGTAACGGAAATGGCATCGATAACCGGTACCCTGGAAGTGGGCGAATGGACCCAGTCTCCTGTCCCGGAAGCATGATTCCGAGGATACGAGGGAGAACCGGCCAGGGATTCATACCAGGCCTGCAGTAGCCGACGGGAGATGCACAGACTCTGCTCCAGCTGCCGCTGTCGCTCTGCGCAGGCGTCCAGGGCGCCCTGAAGTTCTGCCATCAGCCTGGCGAGACAGTAAATCGGCGGCTCAGCAGCCCGACTGGGATCGGGCCTCGGGCCACCCGCCCTCCTGTCGCGTTCCCTCCGCGCTGAACCTACCGACGAGCGCTATCAGCCTGCAGCATGACCGACATTCAAGTGATGTCTAGAACCTTACAGCTATAGCAACCGAAGTTCCCCCGCTTCCGTGCAGGAGACCGCCCCTTCCGACCAGGCCGCCCAATCCCGAGGCCAGATCTTAGCCCCGCCCACCACAGACTCCCGCTCAGAGTTGAAACTTCGGGAGGCTCCAAGACCTCAGGCAACTCAAAGGCTTCCGGTTTGGATTACCTAGGAAAAGGAAGGTGTCATTCTTACACTCCCTTTACAGACCACCTTTAAGCGGTAGCTTTGTCTTAATCTGTCCTTGTCGAACATACTGAAAACAGACGTTTTCAGTGTTGTCTTGCTAACCCAGGGCTATCTAGCACTGGATCAGGTACACAAATGAGGTAAGAATGTTGTTAGGATTGGGAAAGGGGGCTGTCAAGTAAGAATTGATTTTTCGAAATGACATGAGGTGATGACATCCGGGAAAGTTTCAAGCATCTGGATAGAGAAGTATGAAACCCACATCCAAAGCAGGCCAAATGAATCATGAAGTGGCAAGACGACCCAATGTGGTATACACAGACCTGAAGGGAGCCCAGAGAAATGTCAGCCAGGGGCCAACAGCAGAGGTCAGGAGTGTTCTAGGAGGGCGCTATAAATGTAATGCGAAGGTCTGAGCAGTGTACACGATGGAATGAAACCCAGGCCTCAGTATCTCCGAGGACACCTGCTGAAGGATCCTGGATATAGATGCTGCTAGAAGCATCAGCTCCAGTAAAACTGAAGATAACAGGAATAAACAATTAATTCCAACCTCTAAGGCCAGGAACTCTCACATGGCAGCTGGATGACCAGCGTTGGCTGGGGTCAGGGCTTACATGTGGAGAGGGGTTAGAAGACATAGTGGGGGTAGCTGAGGGTTCCTGGTAGAGAAGCAGAAGGGGGCTGGGACACATGTAGCACCTGTAGAGAGGTAGGGGAGAGGAAAACAGTACTTAGGAGACCCATCATGTTATAGTTTGTGTAAATATGTCCCCTGAAAGCCTCACGTGGTCATAGGATTTTTCTTTCCAAGACAGCTGAATAGAGTGGCTGATTTGTAGTTTAGTGCTGCAATTAAGGGTGGGTGATTGCTGGATTACTCTACTGACTGGACTGGCACTATCCTAACCCCAGTAGACTAGATACAATATAAGGGACAGAAAGAGGCTTGTCTCTCGTTACTTTTGATGACTTACACCATCATGAACTCTGCCATGTGTCACCCTGCCTTCGAGTCAGCATATCATGGACTAAAACCTCTACAAACTGTGTGCTAAATAATCCTTTCCTCCTCTACTTTTGTATGTCAAGTACTTTTCACTTGGCAAAGAGGGAAAGTAAGACAAAGACCCTATAGCAGAATCAGGTGCTCCCAGGTATCCCTGGAACACTTTCCTTCTACAGGTGCAGATTGGAAGGCAAAGAACTAAGTCCATCTGGGGTGGAGATCTTCATCAAGGAAACCACAGACAAGAGGCAAGACAGTTAAGTGATGAGTTACCACCCATGTGCCACTGTCATTACATTTAATCCTCACAACACCCCTGTGAGGTAGGTATAATTGCCCCATCTTACAGATGAGGAACAGGCTCACACATACCCAGGGGCAGTCAGGATAGGTCTACAGTTCCAACACTTGTGATCTCATCCCTCCCATGCCCCAGCCACAGTTAGAATTCTCTTACAGTAGCAAAGACAGCTGCCACAGGGACATCCACATACACACAGCAAAGTGAACACTGAGTCAACTTTCCCCTTCCCTGTACTTTTGATTCAAAAGTAGTTGGGAACATTCCTGGCCGTGTGGTTCTGTTACATTTAAGAAACAAAAGTGTAACCTACAGGGGTGATATGCTTGTGCTGGGCCTTTAGCAGACTCCCCAGGCACTGACTGAGGTGTTTACTCTAAAGCTCATAAGCCAGGGAATTAATGCATAGTAGACAAGTGCTCTACCATTGAGCTATATCCTCAGCCCTGTCATTTTTGAGGCAGAAATCCAGTAAGAAAGGGAAAGCAGGATCTGCCCCCTGACACACACAACCCCCAAATCCGTGGCAGGTCTACAGTTGGGATCAGATAAAGGCAAACTCTCTGGCTGCTCTTCTGCTTGTTTACCTCAGATAATACAGATGACTTCAACTTTTTTTCTGACTAGCCTTTTTATGCAAAAAGGGAAAAGCTTTTTGCATTAAAAGAGTACTGGGGTAAGCAGGTCAAGGTGCTGTATATTTTCAGTCACAACACTGGGGGCTTGATGCAGGAGGAACCCAAGTTCAGGCACAGCCTACGAAATCTGGAGACTTTCTCAAAATAAAAATTTTTTAAAAGTTGGGGATGTAGCTCAGTGGGGACTCCAGGTTCAATCCTAATACTGTTTAAAAAACAAACAAACAAACAAACAAAAAAACCCAAAACTCCTCAAACAAATAAAAGTAGAGAAAAGTTACCACCATAATATGGGAGAGGCTGGTGTTAGATTTTCAGTTGAGCCTAAATAATGCTGGCAGTCTCTTTACACTTCCTATTTTAAATGTTAACTTTCTTCTCATCTTGGAAGAAAGAATCTAGAAATAAAAGGGAAAATATGGCCCAGAAATTCAGTGCAAAGAGAAATGTTTATATGCACATCACAGGGACAGAGATAAACACTCCTGGAGGAGGGACAGAGGGAGAGAAAAGTTCCCACACCTGGCAGTCATGGCATAAACTACACAGATTTCAGGGACACAGGTTCTCTCATGAGGTTACTGGCCCACAAGGGTGGGGATATCTGGTGCAGGCCATGGTGGGTGAACCTACAGTGGTGAGCACCCACTGAGGCCCCAAACCAGAAAGATGCTGGCCAGGGACTCAAGCTGCGCCAGCCTACATGGGCCACATGTGTTTGTGTGAAAGCTCTCAGCTCCTGGCATGGAGCTCAGTGGGGCTGAGAAGACCAGAACAAATATGGGCTTGATTTTTCAAGACAGTGGGACACAGGGAGTATAGGGATGCAGACTTAACTTAGCATGGTATGACTGCTTTGAGGTGAAATATTCCAAAGAGGAGTTGAGCTTTTCACATTGATATGAGGGCCTGCACAGGAATTCCTTAGAGAAATAAACTTGATACCTTCAAATCACCCATCTGTTTTGTAGAACTGACACCAGATCTGTACAGTTCCCACCTGCAGTACCTCCTTCTGTTGTAGCAGAACAGCAGCCCTCCTTGGTAAACATTCACTGCAACAGACACACTAATACACACTCACAGCTTCAGGAAGCCCAAGTTCATGTCCTCATCACTGTGTGTGGATAGATTTTGCCGTTTCACTTGTTGCTGGGGAAGAGTACTCTCTGAGGGGTTTGGGGGACGACACTGTAAACATGACTTCTTGGACTGATGGTGGCAGGGATGTGTGTTTGAGTCGCTGCCCAAGGACAGCACTGAGGTAGATTGCGGAGGGTCTCCTGAGCTGCCATCCACAGAGTTTGTGGGACTTGAGGAGTACCCTGAGGTTGTGACATCCTTGCTGGGCTTCCTCTTGCAGAGAAGTGGTCTGGGCTCTGACATTGGAGGTGTCTGGGTGCCTGGTGTCTGGTGTCCCTCAGCCTCTGGGCAGGCCTCCTCATCACTTGATTCCTGGCAGCAGTGCTGTTCTGGGTTTAGGTAGACCACAGTGACATCGAGGATACCACTGGGAGTGGTCACTGTAGGAAATGTTGGAATGAGGGAGGTCATGCCATAGCCTGAGCATCAGAAGTAACCCTCTGCCTGGTCAGGACCTGGACAATCCAGACTCTGGCTCACAGTCAGGATAGTTTACAGCCTCCTGTACCTGGTCAAATATCCCCTACCAGGCTGTGGTCCCTTGTATCACTCAGCTGAAACCTGTAGGTGCATACTTCGCTCACTGTAGGAAGGTGGCAACTGGCTATCTAACTTACTCAGTCTCCCCAAGTGGACACAAAGTTAAGCAATTGGAAAGGACTAGAAAAATCTGCCCAATTGAGGCTGTAGAGATAGCACAGCGGTCTAAGCCTGGCAAGCACAAGGACTTGGGTTCTATCCCTGGTACCACATACTATGATGGTCCTGGAACCCTGGTCACACCATGCCAGCCACCAAAACCAAGTGTGGTAGTGCACGCCTCTAATCCCAGCACTGGGAGGCTGAGACAGGAGGATCACTACAAGTCTGAGCTGTGTAGTGAGACCTTGTGCCAAATAAATAAAATAAATAAATATTTTTAAAAAATCTGCCCAAGGTGGAGTTTGCTTTTTAGGACATGGGACAGGACCTTCTCCAGCCTATGGAGTAGGGAGAGGCTTATGCATACCATATGGGTATCCCTCAGAGTCCTCTAGGAAGATGTAATTAGGAACTCCAGCTAGGGTGCCTGTCCCTCCTTGTCTTATGAGGGCCTTCCACCAATATAGACCCAGTTGGGGCTGTACACAAGTTTGCCTAAATCCTCTCCCTCCCTGTGGAGTAGCAGTAATCCCCATTCCCACTCTAAGCTCTGGTGTCTAAGGGGTCTGCTCTCAGCTCTGAGTTGGGACAAGGTCTCCTAGGGGAGGGTGTGGTACCAGCTGGCTAGGGCTAGACCTCGATTGCTGGAGGCAGGAGACCCTCAGTAGAAGGCTCCTTCTGAGCAACATCCCTCTGCTACATACTCACCATCACCCTCCTTCTCGCCTTCACTCTCCTGGTCACCCTCATAGCCAGAGCAGCAGTCTAGACTCCAGTCCAGGAAGCTGCCCAGCAGTGTCTCCTCCTGGCTGGACAACTCGGCAGTCGGTGTGGTGACAAAGCTGCCTCGGTCCTCCTGGATGCTGTTTTCCCGCTTCCTGTAAGAGATGGAAAGCCAGGAAGTTCCAGTCATGCACCAACTTCAAAGATCTGCTCGGCGCTGGCCCTTCCCATATGTGCAGGGCAGAGAATGCCAGTGAAGCTACAACCAGTGTGAGCCTTGAGGCTTGAGGACAGGCTTAACCTTGTCAGCTAGAGCTACCAGGGCCAATCATTCTCCAGAATGTAGTCACAGAAGATGCAGGCAGTTCTGGCACTGTCCCCAGGGAGTGCTGGCACCTCTGCCCACCTGAGATCAGGGGTGAGGCAGGAATATGGGCCTGTATCTGGGAGAAGCCACCATTTCCAATGAGTTTTTCTGTTTCCTGAGTTCAGGGGATGGACAAAGTTACCTTAATATAACCTGTGGAGGTCCCCTTTAGATGACTGATGGAAAGCAAGTTTAACATGAGACTAGGTATGGGGGAGAAGGCCAGGAATGCATCCCAAGGCAGAGATATATATCTGGTCACCTGTGGGTGACCCCCAAACCATGGATAGGTTGTCATTTGCAGACTAGGATGTAAGTGGTGGCCTTTTTGGGTGGGTCCACATCACCTATATACAACACAGTGGTGCATCATGGGGGTGGCTTAGGCTGCTTCTCTAGTAGCTGCTTTGGGGTTTCCCTGGAGTTCAAGGAACTGTGACCAGGGGTATACTCCCTACACACTTATGGATGTAGTCCTGCTTGGCCAAATGATGTAACAGGACAGATTCAACTATATAGGGACCTCTCTCAGGAAGCTAAGGGTACAGAGGGTGATGAGGAGTTACAGAGGCAGGGCCAGCAGCACAGAGAAAGTCCTATTCTTTGCAGAATCAGCAGGAACTCTTCAGATGGGTAATGTAGGGGAAAAATTATTCCATGAAATAAAGTGAGAATGGTGATAAGAGCGATGGGAGTGGGAGGTTGAGGCAGAAAGATCACTATGATGAGTTCAAGACCCTTGTGGGCTACACAGCGAGTCCAGGGCCAATCTGAATTATACAGTGAGACTCATCATACCATACCACACCTCCTAAAAAAGAGAGCATAATGGGAATAAACAGGAGTACACATAAGCAAAGAGGGAGGGCACAAGTGGAAGGAGAGAAATGATGAAAACGTTAATCAGGTTATAATGCAAGTGCCAGGAGTGACAGCAAAATCCATGGAGGAGTGTGCCTCAGGCTGGCATAGGCAAGGCCATGGCTTAAGTCAGGAGCAACTGTACTCAGAACCATCTTCCCTCAAAGGAAGGGAGAGCTGAGGGAAATGGAGAATACCTCCAACGTCAGACTGCCTGGTTCACTTATGTGGAAGTAGGACAGCCGAGGTGTCGGTGAGAGAATTCAGCCCTTGCCTTCAGCACTACCCTGCATACCCAGTGTCCCAGCGAAGAGGGACAGGACTCACCGCTTTGTTCTCCTCCCAGAGGGAGAGCTGAGGAAAGGGCAGATCTCCCCTGAACTGAGGAAAGCTGTGGGTTCTGGGTTTTCTTTCACTCCCAGTGCTGTACACAACTGGCTGTAGCTCAGCATCTAGGGAAAACCACAGTCAGCAAGAGGAAAAAGGCACAGTACATGAGCTTGAAGAACTCTAGTCCCAGCCTGCATCCTGTCAGACACCGAGGTGACAGGGCAGAGGAAGAGTACCTTCTGGTTGATCTCTTCATAGCGCTTGTCCTCAAATCGCTGCTTCACAGCAGTCAGAGAGACTTGCCGGTAGTCCTTGGGGGCATCGTCATGGAAGCTGGAAGTGGACATAGAGTGGATGTGAGGCACCCCCAATCCAGTTTTAGTTTGCTCCCTCGAGTGGAGGGGACAATAAGCTTTCAAAACCTGCCTAATGGGCCAGAGAGATGGCTCAGTGGAATAAGCACTTCCCTGGCCAGTGCAAGTGCCTGAGTTCAAGCCCTGGTTCTGCCAAAAAAAAAAAAAACCTGCCTAATGATGAGGATGTAAAATAGCTTGGCAGCTCATCAAGCAGTTAGACAGTTTCCATATGACCCAGCCATTCCACCACTTGGATACTCAAAGAAGCTAGATACGAAAGGCTGCTTACATATGGCTACACTTATACAGCATGTCCAGAATAGGTAAATCCAGAGACAGAAAGCAGGTAAATGGTTGCCCAAGGCTGAAGGAATTGGGTGGAATTGGAAGGTGACAGCTGAGAGGTTTCTTTTCGGGTGGTGAAAATGTTATAAAATTGGTTGGGATTGCCATCCAACTTTGTGAACATACTAAAAGGCCATTAATTTGTGCAATTTTAAAAAATTTAATTAGAAAGAAAAGCTTAGTTTTACTAGGCTTAGTGGCACACTCCTATAATCTCAGCATGGGGAAAAAAAAGTTGTTTTCAATTGTTATGTTAATCTTAAATGTCAACATAACTGAATTGAGAAACACAGGAAATTAGAAAGCCTACTTTTGGGTATGTCTGGGCGTTGTTTCCAGAGAAGATTGGCATGTGGGACCTGAGGAGGAGCCCACCCTGAATGTGGGCCTAGGGGCTCCAAGGGAATGAAAGTGGAAGGACACCCGCGAGCACAGGCTCTCACTCTTTCTGCCTTCTGGCTACCTTGACATGAGCAGCCTTCTTCCCTATAAACCTACTACCATGAAATTTCTGTTTCACCACAGCCTTAGACACAGGGAACAAATGACCACAGACTGAAGAACTCTGAACCCCTTGGCCAAAATAGACCTCTTATCCTCTAGGTTGTTATTTTCAGGTATTTTGTCATAGAAACAAAAAGCTGACTTTTATACCACTCTAAGTAGTTATAAAAACAACACAAAAATTTTCTTTGAGGGGGGGAGATGGCTCAATGGAATAAGTGCTTCCCTAGCAAGTACAAGGGCCTGAGTTCAATCCCCAGTTCTGCCAAAAAAAAAAAAATTTCTTTTGGGGGAAAAATAAACACAGCTCATCAACTTTTATTGGCCAGTATCTGGTAACAGTTTGTGTTCCTAGAATGATCAAAGATGGGGGTCAAACACACTGCCCTTTCAACTGTCACCCTGGCTCCTCATTTAGAGCTGGCACTGCAAGAGAAAATGGTGGGCAAAAGCACAGGCTCAATGTACAGCTAGAGAACAGTAAAAAGGGAGGAAAAGACAGGTGGACAGAGAGTTGGTTAGGAATGGGGGCTGTTCTGGGGGATTTCTGACCTCATCTGGGAAGCTGCAGAGCAAGGCTCTGGATTGGCATAACCAGGAAGAATGTTCAGGAGCAGCTGCCTTGTGATTCTAGGAGGCAGCAGGAAGTAAACCAAGGTCACTGAGGGACCAGGTCCTAAAGTGTGCCTGTGTCAAGTGTGTCAGATGTAAAAGCTGCAAGACTGCAGGGAAGGAGAAGCAAAACTGGCTGGTCCTGGTCTCTACCAGTATAACTAAGCCTCAACCACCAACTGCCAAATGCAACCTGAAGGAAAATGCTCAACCAGACAAGAGAGGGAAGTTAATTAGCTTAGACCCACTGGCAGGGTGATCTGGGTTGGGGAAGTCAAGGGCTAGATGTGGTCTGAATGTAGAAGTGGTTAAGTTTCCTTGGGAGAGAATGTGAGGAGGAACAGGAAGTCAGAATTATCTGGACTCTCAGGATGAGGGTAGGGGACAGGAGAATGAGACTGAGGCGAGGTGTACTAGAAGAGGAAGCTATAGGACTTGGAAGGAGGGTACAGGAAGGGGAGCTGAAGTGAGAGAAGCAAGTTGCAAACAAAGCTCAAGAGGAATTGAACCAGTCACAGCCAGGAGCAGACGCAGCCCACAAATCCCAAGAGTCACACATAGCCGGGCGTGGTGGCGCATGCCTGTAATCCCAGCACTAGGGAGGCTGAGGCAGGAGGATTGTTGTGAGTTCGAGACCAGCCTGAGCTACAAAGTGAGCTTAAGGTCAGCCTGAACTGCACAGTGAGACCCTGTCTCAAAAAAGACAAAAAAAAAAAAAAAAAAAAAGAGTCACACATAGCCAACAGTCTTTTGTTGCTGTTGTTGTTGTTGCAGAACCAGGGATTCAACTCAGGCCCTTGTGTTTATTTGCCAGACAAGCACTCTACTCAGCTATCTCCCCCTCCCCTGCCACATGTAGCCAACAGTCTTGCTGACCTGCAAAAGCTGCCCCCTTTGTCTTTGCACTTTCTTTAGGGGAACCCTGGTTCTCCCAAACACCAGCATCCTCCACACAGTTTCTTTTGCTCGTGGGGCCTTTACCAACTAACACCTTGTCTAGCATATGTTCTGGCCTCAGCACTCGCACAAGAAGATAAGGTGGGCAGACACAAGAAGATAAGGAGGCTGCAGGACACTGAAGTCTGGAGCACAGGGAGGAGCAAAGCCATCACAGTTAGGATGGGGGATGGACAGCAGACAGGCACAGATGGGAGCCACAGTGAGAGTCTGCTTGCCTACTGCTTTCCACTTTCTCAATTACAGGCTCTATGTGAAAAATGTGTGAAATTCTGTGCACTGTGAAAAAAAATGTGTGAAGCATGGCCCTGAAATTTTAAAATGTCAACTTGCAAGATGTTTCTTGCATGAGACTCACTGAGGAAAGATCTGCGCGTTGACTGAGAGCTGTCACACGAACACACATAGGGCTAAGTGCAACCTGAGCCTCTGCCTGGCAGAATCTAGCCAGAGAACACATTTCCTTACAGATATTTTTTTGATGGTTTGGGGGATTGAAAAAACCCTAGTGAGCTAGGTCACCAGCCTTTTTGGGGGGAGAGGCATTACAAGCATTCATCACTGTGACTTGGTGCCCCCGACTCACCACTTTTTATGTAGATTCAAGACACAGGGCATGAGGTCTTCACAGGAGAACCCAGTGAGGTCCCACAGTTGAGTGGTCCAGGGCTGTGCTAGGGAGCAAAGTAGGCCAGGAATGCAATGGTTGTCTGACCACTCCCACTCCATGAATTTGCAGGTTATGTGCTGGAAACTCAAACTGCAGTTCTTTTAAATGGCTTTGACAAGTCCCCATACAGAGCATGCGTATTGTCAAAGATTTGAGAAACACTTAAACTAGAACCATCTCTCACACCCAACCCTAAGCTGGCTTTGGTCTGTTCTGAAGGAATGGGAACTCCAACCTATCCCCATAATACTGAGGCATGAACCTAGTGCCTTCACACTGAAGTATATGCCTAGGCCTTTTGAAAATTTTTATTTTGAGATATAGCCTTACTAAATTGCCATTGCTCAGGTTGGGCTCGAACTTAATAGTTTTCCTGCCTCAACCTCCTAGAAGTGCTGGGATTATGGGCATATGCCACTATATTCTGGACACAAATTTCTTCTTGTCCTACTACTCTTCTATTTGAGGACTTCCTTTGCCACCAACATTCCCTTAGAGGGGCCATTACTTACTGTGCCCATGCACTCTGGCCAGAAGCAGGGCTGCAGAAGCCAGGTGGGCTGGGGTGTAGGCAGACAGGCTGGTGTGAAGCAGAGAGAGTTCACAGAGGAAGCTGTACAGGTGCTGAGTTCTGGGTGCTACAGGGACTAGAGTCAGCAGGACTTCTTTGTAGTCGACCACAGTGGGGATCTAAAAAAAAAGAGAAGCTGGATGTAGACAGTTCTTCACCAACAACATTGCATGCAACAGCCGCACAGGGACTTGGTTCTCATTCAGGGCATCAGTGCATGTGGTGATGCACTGCAGCCATGGCTTTGGACATGGCACAGAGAGCTGGAACCTGGATCCAGACCAGGAAAGCTGGGTATCTTCAGCTCTTCCTACTCCCACAACCCACACAGGGAGACAAAAGAAAGCCCCACTTACTCGAATCTTTCCTTCCAGGGCAGAGATGATCTCTCCCATCATTCTCACCAGATCTTCGTACCTATATGTGTTGTCTGTAAGCCATACAGCCTCTCGAATCGTCAGAATCTCTTTACTGACAAACCTGGAACATGGAGATGAGGGCTTAGCTCTGGTTCCATTTCTTGAGGCAGGGATAAGAATTGGACAGCTCAGGGCTGTGAGGAGGTCTCAAGGTAAAGAGAGCATGATGGCTAAGAGTTTCAGTGCCAAAGGGAGGCTATACAAACTAAATCACCTGCCTCAGGCCAATAAGAAACATTAAAGGGTGTAATGAAGAAAGTACTGAGAAAAAGAAGGGATTTGCCTGGAAGTAGAGGCAGAGAGAGGAAGGGCTATCAGACACAGCTATCTCTTCAAAGGCCCCATGAATGACTCTATTGATCAACTTTCCTAATGATCTTAGAGATAAGGATTTGCCTTTTTTCTTTCTTTATTTTTCAGACAGGGCCTCTCTATGTAGTGCAGACTGGCCTTGGACTCACAGTGATCCTCCTGCCTCACCTTCTTGATGCTGAGACTATAGGCATGTGCCATCACACCTGGGTGGGTTTTTTTTGTGTGTGTGCTACAGGGGAATCAATCCTTGCATATGCTAGGCAAATGCTCTATTTTTTTTGGTGGAACTGGGGATTCAACTTAGACCATTGTGCTGCCTGGCGAGCACTTATTCTACTGAGCCATCTCCCCAGCCCCATAAAGCTCTACTATTAAATGGTACTCCTAGACTATACCTTAATTTTTGTGTGTGCAGTACTAGGGATTAAACACAGGGCATTATTTATGTTAGGCAGGCACTCTCTGACTGAAATACATCCCTAGCCCTTTAAAAAATGTTTTTTATTTTGATGCCAGGAGTAGTAGCTCATGTCTGCAAATACCACTCTAGTGGACTAAAGCAAGAGAATCACAAATTCAACGGTAACATGGACAACTTGGTGACTCAGAAAAACTGTCTCAAAATAAAAAAAAATACATATATAGTAAGAAGAAAATAGGTATGGGGGATGTAATTTAGTGTGAAGATTCTGGGTTTAATCTCTGGTACCAAATTTTTTTTAAATTTTGAGGTTGGATCTTGGTAAATTGCCAGGCTAGCTTTGAACTTTTTTATCTTCCAGCCTCAGTCTCTTAGAATGGCCCTATCTTTTGCCAGTATCTATCAATCAGAGTATAAATAATTTAAACTCAGAAGGTAAGTGAGCCACTAGAACCAAGAGTTAGAAGTACTTAGAGGTTATCTGAAGGTACTATACAACATGGTAGCTGGTCACAGGAGTTCTCAGTGTCCGTCCATGAGGTAGGTGGCGCCCTCTACTGTCTGGCCGTGCTAATCATCACAGAACACCTTACTCCAGAGGCCTTCAAGATGATATTCCTGGTGAGAACGGACCAGGACTAGTTTGTTTGCTATTTGCTTGTCCTGGGTTTCTAGAGTTTGCATATTTGTCATTGGCCTGACAGGACAGAAGGGACAGGGAATACACTTCCCGGTACAAAGGTCACACATGCCCAAAAGGGGATGTGAATGAGCTGCTAACAGTCCTGCCCTGGAGGGAGTCTAAGGTGTGGATGGGGGCAAGAGAGGACAGGGTCTAGCACTACCCCAAGAGCAGTGCTGGCACATCTCAGCCTTTAAAACCATTTCCAGAAATTACAATCTGCTTCTCTGTAGTCCAGAGACTGGATCTGAGACTGCAATGATGTAACCATGCTGTCAAATCAGGGAGACAGCAGCCCCACCTGTTCATCAGCTTCTCGGGTCACAGCACCTAGAATGGTTTCACAAGACCCGGCACATATGAAGGGGCTCTGGGCTGGGTGTGGCAGGCTATGCTCACTGACCCTGAATTCTTCACTCCCTTCTGTGTTACTATGACCCTGTTTTGAGCTGGCACATAGCCATCCAAAGGGACTACAGCTTCTGTCTTGGCTAGATATGGCAATGTGATTCATCTTTGTGGGAGGGTGTACATAGCAGCTGTGGTGCATCATGGGGACAAGAGCAGCCACTGGGGAGTGGCAGAGAGCAAGATGACAGTCAAGGTTCCTTTATGGCCTCTTGAAACAAAAAAATCCCAGTGACCTTAGATCCTTTGTCTCTAGGCTACTATGCAAGACAGAAATAAATCTCTACAGTTCACATCATCACCAAGTGCAGCCAAAGCTACTTAGTGCTTAGTCACTAAGCCTCCCAGCCAAGGCTAGTATAGTGGGTCTGCAACATATTTCTAGTGGAAGTAGTGGGTCATGCTGGGGATGTGGGTTTAGGAAAACAAGAAAACACAACTGCAGAGACATGGTTTTCTCTGTGAACTCTGAAGACCAAAAAAGAGGAAGGCAGCCAACTGTGATCCTCCTCGGCACCAGCACCCTCAGGAACTGGGGAGAAGTGGTCCAGGCTGTGCCTATGTAAGTTCATGTTCTGGGTTTTGAGACCATATGCCAAGATGAGCTGACTGGACACATGTACCTGCATAATGGCTATGTCAAGGCTCAATTCTGCCATCCTCACTTGTGAGCCACATCTGACCTTTAAGACTTACTTTCCTTATGAACTAGTCACTAGCACAGGAAGGACGAGGAGCTCCAAGAAGAGCCAGCACATTCACACACCAGCCCTGCTGGCTGGATGAATGAGCTTCTCACCGGGTGCAGATGACCATGCAGGCGATGCCCAGCAGTTGGAGTTTGTACCGGGGCACCAGTCTCCTCCTCAGGTACCGGTCCACACATTCCACTGTCAGGTGAAGGCACAGACTTGTGAAGTCCTTCATGGTGGCAACTTCTACCAGCCAGTCAACCAGAATGTACCTGTGAAAAGAGCACTACCTAGGTTACTTATAACCATTCATTCATTCATTCACTCATTCATTTTTCAGTTTCCAATCAGATTTTATTGATAGTTTAGATATACATAATGATCAAATTCATCAAAGAGAATGTATACCTATACAATATAACTTGATTCTCTTCCCCATTCTCTCCCTCCTCCCTTCCACCCCTCATTTGCAACATTTATAACAACAGTCTGTAAGAAATCAAAGGTGGCACCTGCTTGGTAAGTGCAAGGTCCTAAGTTCAATTCCAGATACATTAAAACAATCAATCAATCAATCAATCAATCACAGAGTGGGTTCCGGCAGCTCTGGTGTCAGGAGGAACATGTGCCTCAATCTGCAGCTTCTGCACGCCCCTGACTCATGCCCCCCTGACCCATGCTGTCAAGATGCCCAAGAGGAAGGTCAGCCCCGCCAAAGGAGCAGCAAAGGGGGAGCCCAAGAGGAGATCAGCAAGGTTGTCACGTAAGCCGGGCGTGGTGGCGCATGCCTGTAATCCCAGCACTAGGGAGGCTGAGGCAGGAGGATTGTTGTGAGTTCGAGACCAGCCTGAGCTACAAAGTGAGCTTAAGGCCAGCCTGAACTACACAGTGAGACCCTGTCTCAAAAAAGACAAAAAAAAAAAGGTTGTCACGTAAACCTGTTCCAGCCAAAGTGGAAACGAAGCCAAAAAAAGGCAGTGGAAAACAATAAATCTTTGTACAAAAAAGTGCAAGCAAAAGGGAAAAGGGGAACCAAAGGAAAACAGGCTAAAGTGGCTAATTAAGAAACCAAGGAAGATTTACCTGTGGAAAGTGGAGAAATTAAAAATGAGAGTGCAGCTTCTGATGAAGCAGAAAAGAAAGAAGCCCAGTCTGATTAATCACACACCAAGTCTTATTAGTGCTCCCTGTCTCCCTTCTTGTACCATCCAGAGGAATATTTTTATCAACTATTTTGTAAATGCAAGTTTTTTAGTAGCTCTAGAAACATTTTTAAAAAGGAGAGGATCCCACCTCATTGCATTTTTAGTGTAAGTGATTTTTTTTTAGAGGTGAAATCATTCTCTGGCTGTTTATCTTTTGGTACAACCAGAAATAATGGGATATTGAACTATGGCAGGCTTGGTGGTCAGCTTAACATTCCATAGTGGGGGTCAGTTTTATATCCTTCAATACAAAGCATACTAAATGGCAATTTGGAATTACAGTCATGCATTTAATATGTCTTGGATACTTTAAGTGATTTCTATTCCCATGTTTTTAGTACACTTGTTTCCTAAAGAAAACTACATCCTAATTGTTGCCCTGTCAGAACCGTGTGCACTCTGTAACATCTTTGGTAGTGGTAGTCTGGTTTGCCTCATTTTGTTAATGTGCTGTGTAAAATCAAAAATTTGAGTATATAGTGTATGTAATACAAAATTGTGAATTGGTGGGACTTAAGTAACATCAGCATTTGAAGATACTGGTATTTTCTTACAGAAAATTTGCCGCTAAATTTGAAGCTGGAAAGTCATGGAAACAACTGAAAAACAATACAGGGCTTTATTGGTATGTATGTTAAGAACTGTGTACAAAGTGAATCATGTATACTGATCCTCAACACAACCAATAAGATCTCAAATATTGAAGACAAAAAAATCAATCACAGAGCCGAAAATCCTACCACAGCAAGCACTGAATGCTTAGACTAGAGTTCTTGTCCAGCTCAGCAACCTGACTGATGCCTGAGGGCTGACACAGTCTCCCCACACCACAGTTCTAAGTCCCAGGGATCTGGATCACAACCAAGAGAATGCTGCAAGGATGTCCAAATATGGTCAACATCTTTCTGAACAAAGGGGACACTTATCTTAAAAGCAGACAAAGAAAAGAATGATAAGGCTCTGCTGGAAACAGGAATAGGGTCCAGGGTCAGCCCAGACAGAAGTATATTTAGAAGTGGTAGGAGGAGGGGGACAGCAGAAGTGACCGAAGGGTGGGTGGGATCAGACAAACCTCCACTTACACCTCAGAGGAAGAGCATGCAAGAGTTTTTGTGTGTGAAGTTAAACCTGTCAGGGCTATGAACAACCTTGGGAATTTAATAATCTGACTTTTAAACCAGATTATTTTAAAATGCTTAACTTTATGCTTAAATTCTACATAAACATAAATGAGTAACTGGGGATTAAGCTCAGTTCATGCTGAACCATCTTCTGGTTCTCACCTCATTGTGTCATTGAGTCCCTTTTGCACAGCAAAGATCTGCTCCTTATTGAGAGCTTGTGAGGCCTGGAACAACTGGCAGACTACCTCATTGCAGGCTTTTGCTTCTAGTCCAAGCTGGTTTCCATTTGCACAGGCTTTGGCTAAAGCCAGCTGAGGACAGAAAGAAAGGGCAAAGTGAGCATGAGATTGTTTACCTCTGAAGAGAAAGGCTCTTCAGGTAGAAAGCACAGATGTACACACTTGCCTACTACAGCTTTCTCAACCTTCTGCAACAGTATGCCTAAAATCTTTAATGTTACTCTCTTTTGCATAAGTAATACACCACACGGTGAAGGTCTTTTAAAGGGATAAAATGAGTTGCCTTCTCACCCTGGTACAGGTTCTCAGGGAATTTAGGGCTCCTGTTCATATTGTGAAAAACTTGTTTCCGTTCAACCCTAGAGTGGAAGTAAGACATTCCAGGAGAGGATGTACCAGTAAAAAGAGCTGGTAGGGAGCCAGGTATGGTGACACATGCCTGTAATTACAGCTCCTGGGCAGGCTGAAGCATGAAGATCTTAAGTTTGAGGCCAGCCTGGGGGAACTAAATGACCCTGATTCAAAATAAGAACAGTAGGGATGTAGCTTAGGGGCAGAACTCTTGCCTAACACATGCTATGCACTGGATATGAACCCCAGTGTCACAAAACAAAACCAGGAGCAACAAAAAAGAGCTGGCTGGGAGCTCAGATGATCTGGCTTTAAAATCTCGACTCAAATGGGGCATGGTGGTGCATGCCTATAATCCCAGCACTTGGGAAGCTCAGGCAAGAGGAATGTCACAAGTTCAAGCCAGCCTGAGATATAATGTGAACTCAAGGCCAACCTAAAATTACATAGTGAAAAAGCTGGGCGTGGTGGCGCATGCCTGTAATCCCAGCACTCGGGAGGCTGAGGCAGGAGGATTGTTGTGAGTTCGAGACCAGCCTGAGCTACAAAGTGAGCTTAAAGCCAGCCTGAACTGCATAGCGAGACCCTGTCTCAAAAAGACAAAAAAAAAATAAATAAATAAAATAAAATAAAATAAAATAAAATAAAATTACATAGTGAAACCCTGTCTAAAAAACAGCAACAACAAAAAGGCGAGGCATGGTGGCATATGTCTATAGTGCCAGCACTTGGGAGGCTGAGGCAACAGGATCACTGTGAGTGGAAGGCCAGCCTGGGCTACGTACTGAGTTCAAAGCCAGCCTCAACTATATAGAGATTTTCTTTTTTGTGCCACAAAAAAGAAATATAGGGGCCAGGGAGATGGCTCAGTGGATTAAGTGTTTCCCTGGCAAGCACAAGGGCCTGAGTTTAATACCTGGTTCCACCAAAATAAATAAAACTCACAAAACAAAAACAAGAGAACCCAAACCCCAAACCAAACTGGACAAATTTGGACTTGTGTGTGATGACAGGCAACAGGAAACCTCTCTGTGCCTCAGTCTCCTTTTCATGGAATGATATGTGATAAGCTTTTGGCCCAGAACTTGGCACTCACCTGCCAAGTGCCCACTGAGAGTTAGTCACTGTCAACTGCTTCTATAATTTCCTTCTGGATTTTACTAGGCATTTGTGTGTACGTGTATGATACATGCATAGATAGATAGATAGATATAGATGTACACATATGGGACCATTAATTTATATACTTTTCTTTGCCTATCTAGCATTTATAGGCATATTAAACATTTATAATCATATGCCACCTATTTTCCCACTAAGAGTAGTTTTGTTGCTCATGTTGTAGAGTATCTAGTTCCTTATCTGGTGAATCCACAGGAGCACCTGGGCTTTTCTACACCCACTGAAGTGCTTTCTGAAAGCCTGATGCTGATTTTTATAATGCTCATAGAAGCACTCTATCTTACCTTCACTAGCAAAAAGTTATCTCTAAAAATATCTAAATTAGCTATCTACTCGAAAACAAAGAAAATAAATTTGCTAATGTAATCAGCCCAAAATATCTCATTTAAAAGTGGATTGTTTCATTTTTTTGTCTTTTGTCTTTTTTAGACAGGGTGCACTTCGGGCTGGTTTTGAGCTTATTTTATAGCCCTGGTTAACCTTGAAATGAATCAATCCTGTCTCAGTGTGTCCCAAATGCTGGGATAACAGGCACACCCCACTGCACCTGGCTTTTGAGACATCTTGCTATGCATTTCAGGCTGGCTTTTAACTCATTATGTAGCTGGCCTCAAGTCTGCAGTGATCTTTTGCCTTAGCCACATGAGTGCTAGGACTTTTAGATAGGCATCACCATGACTGGCTTTTTCTGCTTTTCAATCAGTTGTATTTATCTCTTCTTCTTTGAGAATCTACCAAAGCCTTTATTCATGAGGATCTTAACTATTATTGGTCTAAACTTCTAGAAGTACACTTCTTATAAATGTAGTATTCCTTATAAGTCTTTCTGACCAGGAACACAACATTCTGTAACACATCAGACTAAGCCATTTATGGATATATGATTTCTTCTCTAGTATGAGTATAGATGACTACTTTTTTTGGTGGCCGGCTCAGCCCACCCTGGGGGTGGGTCTGGTGCAGCATGCAGTACCCAGGATTCAACCATGGTCCCTGTGCTTATGTAAGCTTGCCTAAGCAGGCACTTTAGGCCACTGAGCTATCTCGCCAGCCCCAACTTTTTATTTTTTTTCTGGTAGACTTTCTATCACACTTCCAGTTGTGTTGCAAGGGGGAGGGAGGCTTACTTATTTGTCCAGAAACCTTTTTGCAGGTGCAAGGGGACATGGTCTAATAAAGGACAACAACAAACCCTTGATTTCCTGGCAACAAAATCCTTGATTTTGACTTGAGCAGGGCTAGCTGCTAACAAGAACATTAAAGCACTTTGTGTGCCCCTCTGCTTTCTATAGCTTTAATTTTCACTATCAAGACAAACATTACTAGCTGGGAGTAGTGGCACACACCTGTAATCCCAGTACTTGGGAAGCTGAAACAGGAGGAGCATTGTGAATTTGAGGCCAGCCTGAGCTACAAAGTGAGCTCAAGGCCAGCTTGAACTTCATGAGACTCTGCCTCAAAAAGACAAAAAAAAAAAAAAATTGGACTAGGGAGGTAACTTGGCAGTCTAAATGCCTGCCTGGCAAGCTCAAGGACCTAGGTTTAATCTCCAGTACAGCATGCTGTGCAGGCCATGGAAACTGGTTGTGGTATTGCACACCTATAATCCCAGTCCTGGGGAGTCTGAGACAGGAGGATCACTACAAGTCTGAGCTATGTAGTAAGATCCTGTACCAAATAAATAAAGATTAGGGACCAGGAAGATGGCTCAGTGGAATAAGTGCTTCCCTGGCAAACGCAAAGGCCTGAGTTCAATCCCTGGTTCCACCAAAAATAAATAAATAAATAAATAAATAAAGATTAAACAAAATTACCTACAGGGTAAGTTTTTAGAGTGAGCAGTGCACATTCTGGTAGTAGGTATACCCTGCTAGCATTTACAATCAAAAGGCTGGTGGCCAAGAGGCAAGAGGGGCCATGAACAGAAATGAGTGAGGAACTTCTGGGATCTTCTTGCATAGCAAATAGCTAAATGCCTTTAAGATTCAGCTCCAGCCAGGCACATGCCTGTAACCTCAGCATTTGGGAGGCAGAGGCAGGAGGATTGCAGGAAGTCTGAGGCCAGCGTGTACCACACAGCGAATTCAAGGCCGATATAAACTACATAAACCTCGCCTCTAAGAAAAGAGATTCAACTCTAGCCCTGAACCCATCTTACTATATCCCTCAGTTTCCTCTTTCAAGCCTAGATCATCCTTCCCCAAAGCTGTAAGAAGAAAAGCCAGTTTCCCTTGTCACCTGTGCTTCCCAGCAGCCTTTGGCAGCGTAGTCCCTGAGTTTCCGGAAGCTATGGAGGCATCGTCCAGGATCTGACATCTGTCAACAGGAAAAAATTGCCTTTATACTATTGTGTCTTCAGAGGAATTCAGAACTGACCCATGGAATTCTTAATTGCCCCTCTCCAATCTCCATAAGGTGCTTGACTGTATTGGGTCCCCAGACTTTATCTCCAAACAGTGGTGGGGGTTTTAAGGGTACTGGCAGCAGCTTGCTGCCTGATAGCTCCCAGAAGCTGCCAAGAGTCCTATCCAAGGGCCAGTTAAGAAGCTGTGCCAGCATGATCTTCCTCTCCCCAAACCCTGGTCCACTCACATCTGTTTTTCTGTCACTTTCCCAAAGGAGGTATGAGCTGGCTAAGCATCCCTGACGAGCGGACTCTTCGAATAGGTCACGGGCCTGCTTCTTTTTTTCTTCATCCTAGAGGAAGGCCAAACAAAGCTGGCTTTTATATGTTCTACTCAGTGTTAATTCATTCTGCTGGCCTCCTTCACCCCTCCATATTCCTAAGCAATCAAACTCCCTGTGACAAAACATATGTTAACTAAAGCAGAGTAGAAATGACTTCTCTAAAGATACACCATTTGACAACCAAGGAAAAGTGCAGATTTGAAGCTCTAGCCTCAGGGGCTCTGCTTTTCCTAGAGATTTGTGTATGGGTTTGGCTGGCAGATTCCCTAGCTCAGCTCTGGATCACCCAAGGCCTGCCCTTTACTCCTGAGCCTACACAGTGGAGTTGGTGGCTCTCTGGGCTCCCCTACCTCCTCACTGTCCCTCAGGACCTCTAATACTTTGAGAAGTTATGACCTTCCTTAAATCTAACACAAGAGGGAGTTCACTATGATCACAATGCTTATTAAAACCTCGAGTAGATAATCCAACTTCCCCAGCAGACAAAGTCGACCATTAGCAGAACTATCACTCCAACATGCCGCAGCACTGTCCACTCAGTTCCTGCTACATTTGCTCTGCTATGCCTCAGAGAACCATTTTAATTCTCACAACGATTCAAGAGTAAGGTCACATAACCCACCAGTGACCTGCCCTCTCAGGTAGTGAGGCTGGAGCCAGGATTCACTGCCCAGCCCCCTGTGGTCTCTCAGAGCAGGGCTTTGCTTTTGCATTGACCTTTGATGCCTTCCGTTGCTTCTCATATGGATCCCAACCCAGATGTGTGAAACCAAACAAAAATTCAAAGTGCAGGGAACAGCTTTACTAACCTCAAAAAGATTCAATACTCTTCCTAAGCAGTGCAGTATTGATGCTTTATGAGTCTTTAAAAAAAAAGAAGAAAGGAAAAAGAAGTGTAAGTCTCAGGAGAGAACTGTTAGAGGGGTATCTTTCCACCCCTGCCACCCCACTTTATGAACCGGACCATTCCCCAATATCAGATTTTAGCTCTGGCTGCTTTAACATAGCCTCAGTCCCAAGTTTCCAGCTGTAACACATTCACCAAAAGTTCTGCCATCCACTCCAGACCCCAAGCCCTTCTTACATCTATACTCGATGTTCTGTACCTCCACTTTCTCTGGGTTGCCAACTTTACATGGCCAAAAGAGTTTACCCAAGGGTTTTCCTGTTTCCCTGGACCCTGTGGTGCTACCCCTCACCAGGACTTACTCTCTGTAGCTGACACTCTGCCCTGAGACTCTCATGGACCACAGCCTTGCAACAGCTTCCAGACACAGACCAAGGCGGGCGGATGAAAAGCCAGATAAAAGGTGAGGCACCCACATTCAGTCGCTCAGCCAGACTGAAGAAGCGCGAGGCCTTCAGGCCATTCACTTCTGCTCGGGCCTCATCAGACACAGATACTGCAGGACAGATAGGAGAGAACCCAGGGATAGCTCAGGGAAATGGAACTAAGAAAGTTCCCCAATTCTTCTGGACGGTCTAAAAGCTCAAACCCACTTTAAAAAAGTTAAAGGTTGATATTTTGAGCTAGGGAATGTAGCTTAGGCTAAGAGTGCTTTCCTAGCATGCTTAATGTCATGTTTTAGGAAAGAAAAGTCCCCTTGGTTTAGATGGGCTCAGTTGTGATTGTAGGCTCTGCGGGAGTCCTGGAAGCATGGATTCTAACATCACGGGAGGGTATTCCCCACAGAGCCAGTTCCAGCTTTCTTCATGTAGGAAACTGCTACCTGACCCCTGGCTATGGGGCAATGGGGAGAGGTTTCTTCCAGGATCACAGTGTTTTAGACAGTGAATATATAACTCTGTAAGCATATTAAAAACCACTGAGAAAGCCAGATATCAGGGCACATGCTGGCAAGCTCAGCTCCTTAGGAGGTTTAGAAATTCAAGATCAAGCTGGGCAACCTAGAGAAATCCCACTTCAAAAAGATAACTGAAAACTCAATACTGCAAAAAGCCCACTAAACTGTAGAATATAGTAACATGAGCTTAGTCTGAGAACTGCCATCTGTCGAAAGCATGGATGCATGATCTCAGCTCTCCTGGGCTGGAGAGGGCTGCTTACTTGCAGTAGTTTTGTCAGCTGATCAAGAGTAAGGCCTAGAGCCGGGCATGGTGGCGCATGCCTGTAATCCCAGCACTTGGGAGGCTGAGGCAGGAGGATTGTTGTGAGTTCGAGACCAGCCTGAGCCACAAAGTGAGCTTAAGGCCAGCCTGAACGGCATAGTGAGACCCTGTCTCAAAAAGACAAAAAAAAAAAAAAAAAAAAAAAAAAAAAGAGTAAGGCCTATCTTTTGGAAAGTACCAGATTTATTTATTTATTTTAATGCATTTGGTACAGGTTCTCATTATGCAGCTTGGACTCATAGCAATTCTCCTGTTTCCATCCACCTGAATGCTAGGATTATAAGGAATTATAGGCATGCACCACCACGCCCAGACCCAGTGGTCACCTCAGTGTGCCCAAGGGCAGGGCCTGTGTGGCATATGGTGCTGGTCCCTGTGCTTGCCTAAGTAGGTGCTTAGACCACTAAGCTATCTTGCCAGCCCAAGAACCAGATTTTCAGACTTTTTTTTTTTTTTTTTTTTATGATACTGAGGACTGAACCCAAGATACTCTACCATCGTGCAATATCCCCAGGCCCTATCACTAGACAAGGTCTCACTAATTTGCCTGGACTGGTCTTGAACTTTCAATCCTCCTGCCTCAGCTCCTTAGTACAAATCCCCACTCCAACCATGTGGTACTAGGTACTGAACCTCAGGCTCCAAGCATGCTAGGAAAGCACTCTTAGCCTAAGCTACATTCCCTAGCTCAAAATATCAGATCTTTCAGAAGTAAGAAAATGGCAGGCTACAACCCAAACATGATATGCATTGGGATCTAAGAAAACACAGACTGTGGACTCACTCCTTGAGGTACTAAGCGGATAAGCAGAAGGAGAGCCATAGGATCTCTGAAGGAGCATTTGGCCTTGGGGCAGAGGAATCCAACCATGAGGCTGGCTCTGACATACCTCCTGCATTGTACCACAGCTGCCTATGTTACTGACACCCTGTGTAATCAGGCATGCATCTCTGCCTGTTATGGTTTGCATCTAATTAATTGCCAGGACAGCTTTTGGAGTTTGTGATTGCTTCTTGATCCAATGCTAGGATAGGAGGTATGCATGCTACACCCTGGCCCTGGGATGGGTAATTCACATTGCAATACAAGGAGAGAGAGGTTAGCTAGCTACCAGAGCTGCAGCCACTTGATTTTCTCTCTGTTCTTCACCCACCTTAAACAGCTTCTCTATGCCATGTGCCACTCTGCCTTGGAACCAGCTGAGTATGGACTGAAACCTCCACTAACTGTGAGCTAAATAAACTTTTCCTTCCTTCCTTTTTTTTTTTTTTGGCAGAACCAGGAATTGAACTCATGCCCTTGCACTTGCTAGGGAAGCACTTATTCCACTGAGCCATCTCCCCAGCCCCTCCTTCCTTCATTTTGGGTGTAGGGTATTTGTCCTAGCAACAAGAAGAGTAAGACACCACCCCTAAGTTCCACAAACCACAGACCAAAAAAAGCCACATCTACACATGGACCTCAAAGTTAGTAAGTCTGAAGGTTGCAGCCTGGTTTGTCCAAGCACCCTCCATTCTGAGGCTCTGTACAATCTTAGAACTTGCTAAAATAGAGATGACTCTCTTAGAACTAAAGTAAAAATATCAATAGGATCTCCCCTCATAAGGCATCTCTTGGTATAGGACATCATGAAGTAACAGACATAGCAAAAAGAAACTAAACTGATCATAAAGCTGGGCATGGCAGCACATGGCTATAATCGCAGCACTTGGGAGGCTGAGGCAGGAGGACTGCTACAAGCCTGAGGCTAGCCTGGCCTACATAAGAGAATTCAAGGCCAGCCTGAGATACATAGCAAGACCTTGACTCCAAAACCCAAATTACTTAGGTTGAGTAAATATCTCAAAAAGGCCAAAAGCAGGTGTTTGTAGCTGGGCGTGGTGGCGCAGGCCTGTAATCCCAGCACTCGGGAGGCTGAGGCAGGAGGATTGTTGTGAGTTCGAGACCAGCCTGAGCTACAAAGTGAGCTTAAGGCCAGCCTGAACTGTATAGTGAGACCCTGTCTCAAAAAGACAAAAAAAAAAAAAAAAAAAAAAAAAAGAAGCAGGTGTTTGTGTAAAATGGCAACTGTAAGGGAGCTGTGACTTACGGCCTTCATTGTAGAGGTAGGCTATGCCAAGCTTCACAGCAGCTTCAAAATTTCCCTTTTCAGCAGCCCTAAAACATTAAGAATACAAACATTACAGGATTTTAACCCACAAAGGTTATATATCACCCAAACACTGAAAGCTGAGATATTTACTTTTGAATTGAAAAAAATTTTATACAACATAAATATCAGTTATCTATTACATGCTATGATGTAGATAAACCTTGAAAAATATACTCTGTGAAAGAATCTAGGTACAAAAGGCATGTATTATCATTCCCTTTACATTAAATGTCTAGAATAGACAAATCCAAAGACATACAATAGAGGTGGTGATATTTGCATAATTTGAATATACTAAAAAAATCACTTTAAATGAGGGACCTGTTTGGTACATGGATTATATTTCTAAGAAATATGCAAATTTTATCCAGAAGCAGCTCAAGCCACAGCTACAGAAAAATAGTCATGGTATGCTTGTTAGAGCTACCAGGATCTTTGGTAGCTCAAATCGACGAGGCCAGGGCAAACTCTAGTCAGGAAGATTCCCTCCTGAATTATGGTCTCTCAGTCTGGTAAATGAGAAGGCTCAAGCTGAACTTCCTGTTTCAAATCAGCAGTGCTCTTGGTTAGTGGGTCTGGTTGCTGGCACTTGGGCTTGCAGACTACAAGCCTTGGGTCCCCTCCAGCCTTTTCTCTGGATCATGACTTCAGGTGGGTAGGACCACCGAGTGGGTGAAATGCTATAGGACTACAAGCTGACTATGGAAAAGTTGCTGCTAAAAGAAAGATGAATAAAGCTTCCAAAGGTTGGTAACTCATATTTGAGTCACATGGGAATAGGCCACAACCCAAGGAAGACCTTTTGGAAGTGCAATAGGCAAGGAGGAAGGGTGATAGTGTGGACTGCTGGCTGTGGTATGGCTCAATGGGTGAAGGTCTACAACCCTGGGCATTCACTCTTGGAGCTATGAGCCAATGTCTCGGGAAACAGCACTAATAAAAGTTTCTGAATTAGGCTTTGGGGTACATGTTGGCACATGAGGGGCCCAAGGCCCAGAAAAAAATTCAAGTCATCTGTTTTTTCAGGGTGCAGAGATACCTTTCAAAGAGCTTCAGGTTCTTTGGAGAAGGCCATAGCTCCTGGAAGCTGGCACATGCCCAAACACTGGCATGGTTATCCACCAGGTACTTCAGGTGGGAGTGGACCTGCAGAACAAGGGGGAGATTACTGAAGGACTGCCCCCAAACCCCTGCTCCTAGAGACTCCTAAAAACAGGACATCATAGACTCTAGGCATCCTGTCTCCTGCCTAAACTCAAGCAGTAGAAGACTCAGTCTCTGTGTATCAAAGACAGCATGTTATATGGACAACAGAGGTAAGAATTGAGTTTCTCTGAGGTTCTAAGAGGGGAAAGACAATGACCCCAGAAGAAAACTAACATCTAGATTGAGAAAGAGTGATATGGCACCTCTGCAAGAACTGTTGAAACCAACTCTAAATGAAAACAGGCAGGAGTGAGAGCTGGCTTGCTTTTCTGCTTAGGTCCTTGCTAGTGGGAATACTACCTAGAGCCTGGAGGTCACTCTGGATAGACCAGGACCCTGAGCACAGGTGAACATTTTAAATGCAAAAGTTCTCACTGCTGTCAGAATCCAGGATTCTGAGTTCCATCAGTGAATTATAAATAAAATGGAGGCAGACTTGGGGGCCAGGAAATGGATTCTGGTTGGGGATTTCCTACCACTTGGGTGTATATCCTAGGATAAGCCACCAAAGTGAGATTGTGGCTCTAAAATAATTCCTCCAGTTCATTCTAACATTGCATGTTACATGGGATTTGTCCTCAAGAACTCTTTTTAGGGCACAGTGCCTGCCTGGCAAGCATGAAGTCCTGAGTTCAATTCCCATTACAAAATAAAAATATATTTGTAATACTTTGTTTTTCTTTTAGACAGGATCTTTCTATGTAGCCCAGGCTGGCCTCAAAACTTGAAATTCTCCTGACTCAGCCTCCTATTATTAGCACGTACAACCATTCCCAGCTTATCTTATGTCCTTTTTTTTTTTTTTTTTTTTTGGTCTTTTTGATAGGGTTTTGTTGTGCAGTTCAGGCTGGCCTTGAACTTGTGGCAATACTCCTACCTCAGTCTCCCCTGTGCTGATATTATCTCTTAAGGGACACAAACTTTACTGTCATAAAAGGATACATTCTTCGTTGAAATAAATATTATAATGAATAAAAGTGAACTTTAGCATGCTGTTCTATAATTACAACATCTTCAATCATCTAATTAATAATATCACCCTTATTTCTTTTGCCTTCTTCTTTTTTTTTTTTTTTTTTGTAGAACCGGGGATTGAACTCAGGCCCTTATGCTTGCCAGGGAAGCACTTATTCCACTGAGCCATCTCCCTGAACCCGGGGATTGAATTCTTTTGTAACCAAACTTTCGTTCTAAATTATAAGATTCTGAGGCTTCATTTTATTTACTTATTTTTTTATGTATTGGTATAGGGTTTTGCTATGCAGCTCAGACTCGTAGTGATCCTCTTATTTTCAGCCTCCCCAAAGCTGGTATTACAGGCATGTACCATCATGCCTGGTTTTGGTGGCCAACTCAGCATACCTGAGAGCAGGGCCAACATGGCATGTGGGGCCAGGGATCAAACCTTGGTCCCTGTGCTTGCCTAAACAGGTACTTAGTCTGCTGAGCTATTTCATTGGCCCGCTGAAGCTTTAATGGTATACTCAACAATGACAGCCCAGGAATTATTTTCATTAGGTGACTTACAGCTCGGACAGCAAGGATGTCTCCAACAGAAAGCCACTTTAGGATATGAAAGAGCACATCTTCTGGAAGACTCAAGATTGATAGGTATTGGGGTCTCCTCCTTATTCTTCGCTTGGTAGGATAACAGAAACATTTGGCACACCTACAATGGATTACTTTTAAAAAAAAAAAGGAAAAAGAAAAACTTGTAAGTCTTGATAGTTGTATCTGAAAATGATTTAAGTTACTACCCCTGCACCACAAAAAGCGAGTTAATTTGTCCCAAAGATTAAATACAGAGGTAGCATTATATAAATTTTGGAAGACATCATCATTTGTTCCGCATTTAACATTCATGGTGAAGAACAGTTACCAGGTAACCTGGCTATTGGTAACTTTCTCATTCAGAACCCACATGATAACCAGGAAGGGGGAAAAAAGGTATTCTTTTAAAAATAAACAACCCTCAGATCCTTGCTAGTTATCTTTGCTTCAAGTGACAAAAAAGCAGTGTTCAATAATGCTTTATGAGCTTGAAGAATTTGCTTCTGGAGTCCAGTTAGGAGGGCTGTCTCTCCAGGACAGCAAAGAACCTGGAGGATCAATTCAGCAGGTGTCACAGCTGCCCAGCGGTGGAGTTTTGGGGTCCTCCTCTGTAAAATGGAGAGTTGATGGCTACCCTGTAAGGTGGCACAAATCCCAACAGAAGACCTAGACCTAGCCCCCAGAGATGCCAACATTAAAGGTCAAGCCCTCTGCACTCACCAAGGTGATTCCAACACCTGTAGCAACTCCTTTTTCATTCTAGGCAAACAGCTTTGTCTCTTATAGGAAGATGGAAAGCTTTCTGTCTGACAGAAACCTTAAGATTCATCCACAAATTGATGTCTTTTTGCTTACCCTTACTGTCCTGAGGAAAGTTACTGCTTTTCTGTCTACATGATTCCCTCCTCCGGAGACTTAGCTGCCTCCCTTCGCCCTAAGTCTTCCTACAAGCAGCTAAACGTACTTCAAAGCCAAACACCCACTTAGGGCAAAACATTTACAAAGATTACACGGATGTTACCATAGAAATTTCCTCATTTCATTTACTCGCTAGAGAATAGATACTTGGGGATATAACCACTATAATACAAGTGGAATTGTGTTCCTCGTCGATCCGGCCCTCCAGCGCGCCAGGACCCGCGGAGGTGTTCGCTGGGGTGGGCACCAGATGAGTGGGTGCAGGTGCAGCCCTGATACTCAGCCCGCAGACACCTGACTCCAAAAAGCCACCATAGCTTGCTCCGCAAAAAAAAAAAAAAAAACCGGCAAGAATCTGCGGGCATTTAAACCAGGTTAGGGGCCCCGCTCGATCCTGCGCTGCGGTGGCAGAAGCCCGTGCAAGCTGGGCACGGGCCTCGGACTCGCGCGACCCTTCCCCGCCCGGCGCCCATCGGTACTCACCGCCGCCGCTCCCCATCGCCGCGCAGCCACTGCCGCAACCCCAGCCCTCTCGCCAGTGCGCCCGCGCCCGGATACGGCGCCAGCCACGGAACGCAAGCGCACACTCCGTCGGCAGCCCGCCGCCCGCCCCCGCCTCGTTTTCAAACGATCCGGGTCCTCCAGTTGGCCAGCCCGGGGCCCTGCCCCCTGCCCCACCCGCCGCGGCTTCTTGTGATTGGTCGCACTGGGACGCAAATTCGAACACGGGCCCTCGATTAGCCGATTCCCAGGGGCCGCCCCGCCTCCCCAGATGAGCCGGGAACCTACCGGGTGAGGTTGGAGTGGGCGTGCTAGGGGCGAGGTAGACTGAGCGCCGGGAGGGCGGAACCGCGGAGGGAACCGCTTGGTGTCCTGTGGGACGCAGCGGATCTCCATCCTGGTGAAGCCTGATGAGAGTGACCCCTGCCTGCGTGCAGCGATCCCGGACCCGACCCCCCCACTTTCTCCCGGCACTGCCAGTTTCCCCTGCCACGTGCTTCCGGAGGAGACCCGACCTAGAGGTCCCTGCACGGACTGTGTTGGCGCAGAGTTCCGAGGCTTCAGTTTAAGTGGGTTTGACCCCTTTCCGTGAAATGTGGTTCGTCCTGGACCCAAAGGTCAAACACCTTCGCCTTAACTACAACCTTCCATTTTCACCACATGCCCTGCGCATTTTACTGACTGCGGCCAAGCACCAGCAGTCTATGGCTGAGCTGTCTAGTATGTCACTGGTCACTCATGGTGTATCTCATCCCACCTCTTCATAAAACAATGCTGTCCAGGGAAAAGATAGTAGTCTTCTAGGGGAAGCCAGAGAGCCTGGACCCCTTGGCTAGGATCACCCTTCATGGTCCCTTGTCTCTGCAGCTCACTAAACTCCTTAGGGTAGGATACACATGTAGCCTTCCAGGGTCAAGGCCCTGTGCTAATCTCACCTGATAAGAGAGCCCAGTGGATGACAGAGGTCAGGCATGGTGGCACACACACTCAGTGGGCTGAGGCAGGATTGGCGAGATTTCAAGGTCATTCGGGCTACATAGTAAGTTCAAGGCCAGCCAAAACTGCATAGGGAGACCCAGTCTCAGAAGACAACCAGAGAGAGAGAGAGAGACTGACTCAGGCCCAGGGGTTTCTCATTTGCCTCTTTATTGTCCCCATGGATTATATATTTCTCGTTTTGTTACCTTTGCACCATGTTACTTAGTTATCTGCTCCCTTACGATAGGATCATTTCCAAGTTTGCTTTGGTAGCACTTTTATTTTTTTATTTTTGTCTTTTTTTTTTTGAGACAGGGTCTCACTATGCAGTTCAGGCTGGCCTTAAGCTCACTTTGTAGCTCAGGCTGGTCTCGAACTCACAACAATCCTCCTGTCTCAGCCTCCCAAGTGCTGGGATTACAGGCCTCCACCACCATGCCCGGCTTCTGGTAGCACTTTAAAAGGATTAATAAACAATACAAGGATCAAGTCTGCATGCCTCACATCTTAGGATATACAGCAGTATCTCTGGCTACTCAAAGTCCCCTGTTGTCCTTAAGCTCTACTTTGTTCTTTGTATTCTAGCCACCTCTTTGTTGTTTTGTGTTTTGTATTTTGGAGACAGGGTCTCACTATATGGTCCAGGCTGGCTCCAAACTCACTATGTAGCCCAGGCTGGCCTCAAACTTTTGTCCGTCCTCCTGTCTCAGCCTCTTTAGTGCTGGCTTTATAGCTGTGTGCCACCATGCCCAGCCCTAACCACCTCATTTATCCAGAGGCCAAGTTCTTACTTTTCAGGAATCGCGTGTTCTCTTGGTTGCAACTGTAGGTCATGCTACAGCTGTGCCTCCCCTCTTACCCTTCCTACTGCACTCCAGCTGTGCTTCAAAGGCCAAACTGGAGTAATGGCCCACTCATAGAGGGTGCATGGCACAACCATTTCCCATGCTGTTTTGAAAGGTTGACAGGCTGGGCAGATAGCTTGGCAGAATAAGTGTTGCTTGGCAAGCACAAGATTCTGAATTTGATCCCTCGTACCGGAAAAGGAAAGAGAGAGAGAGACAGAGAGACAGAGAGAAAAGGATGATGAAACTCTGGAAAGACTCCATTCTTGGGAGCTCAGCAAAGTTCCTGGCAGTGTAAGTTAGAAGCTAAGGCCTGGGGTTGAATGAGGAAAAAAAATCAAGGATGGCAGGGTACAGAGAGGAGAATAAGGAAATGTCAGTTGGAAGTCCAAGGAATGCAGTTATTCAGAGAAAGAGAGGAGCAACCAGAGGAGACTGAGGAATGACTAGATTCTGTGGGTAAAGGTCCAGGGTGGCCTCTGTCTCAAGGGATCAAGGGATATTGTGAAGTGTCACTGAGCAATCTCCTGGAAAAAAGACCAAGAAGCCAATGAGTGTGCTGATACTGTTTGTTTTGCTACAGTTGTTTTGGGTGAGAAGCTGTAAGATATGTGGGCATGGGCTGTGGAGGACATTTCTTCAAGCTTGTCTGAGAAGAGGCGGAAACAACATCTGCACAAGTAAGGGCTGTTGAGAGGCTGTGGTGAGGAGCAGGGTGACCTTGATAGATAGAGACAGGCTGTCTGGTGGAGCACTTCTTAAAGAAGAGGGTGTTATCCTTGTGATAAAGGTGCATACAGTATTCATCTGCAGGGATGGCTAGAGCACAGCTCTTGGCTCAGGCAATAGACGTGCATCTGAGCATCAGTTATGGATCTAGTAACATGATGTGCTGGGCTGTGACTCACCAATTTCTGACTCAGCAAGAAGAGGCTACATTTATTTCCTTCTTGCTTTTGTCCTTTCAGGAGCTGAGGGTTGACTCCATGGCCTTCTGCATGCCAAGCATGCTATCACTGAGCTACAGATCACCAGCCCCAAGAATCCACATTTCTAACAAGTTTATAGATGCTCCCGCTGCTGCTGGTTAGGAACCCCATGTTGAGAATTCTGCTTGAATTGAATCTTAGCGTGGGGTCCTGGAAAGCTGCTGAATAGTTCTAGGTCTTGGTAAATGTATACTTTGTGGACATGCAGGCCTCTAACATTAACTAGAGTGAGGGAAGAGGGTAAATGGATGCCTCTACATCCAAATATTTCAATATTGAAGGATTGTGATTTGGCCTGGCATGGAGCCTGTAATTCTAGCATCCAGGAGGCTGATCAAGAGGATTGAGTTTGAAGCATATCTGGGCTACATACAAAGTTCAAGGCCAGTCTAGACTAGTGAGACCTTGTCTCAAGACATCCACAACCACTATCCCCAAAAGAAGAAATCTAGGTTAGCAAGTATGTCAATATGTTCTCTTCTCCTACCTTGAGAAGAATAGTATCATCATAACCTGGGATGCCAGGTTTGAATTTAGAATGTGGGGGTACTCTGAAGTTCTGTTCTGCAATATCATGCCACATGGAAAGCCAGCTTCAGCCCCCATCTGTAGTCATCCTGTCTATTTCTGGCTTCATGCTGCTTGCCCAGAGGTCTGTGTGCAGCTGTGTGGACGTGTGCATGCACATATCCAAACCTTGCCCATGTTTTGCTGGTGGCATGGCATACTTGAGCAGAGGTGCACTGGAGGAGCCACCTGTCTATGCAGATGATTCCAGAGAAAGAGGACAATAAGTTTGAATGAGCTGTCCCTTCAGCCCTGCAGACTTCTTGTCCATAAATAAGATATGGCCAGGGTATGGCTTTTCATAGCAGTAGGCCCAGGACCCCCTTGCACCTGAGCCTGTGGGTTGTATGGTCACATGATAGGGTGCACGCAGAGTACAGAATATCAGGCAGTGTCAAGAATGCTACTGTGGCTGGCCATGGTAGCATACACCTGTTACTCCAGGAATGGGAGGCTGAGGCAGGAGGATCATTGTGAGTTGGACCAGCCTGTGCTACAAAGTGAGCTCAAGGCCAGCCTACATAGTGAGACCATGTCTCAAAAAGACAAATAATAAAAAAGAAGAATACTAGTACATCACTTCTGGGCCACTCAATTCTACAGCCTTAATAAGACCACAGGCCACCCACCTGGAATGCAGGGCATTAAACACAGCTGGCTTCTTTACCAGCCCTCTGAAATGACTGCCCCATTCCACTCTGCAAATTGCAGCCCATGGATAGGCCCTGTGCAGAGCTCATCTCTGTACCCTTAGCAGCTCTGGGGGCATTTAAACTTGGCTAGCATGCACCAGGGTCTTTGGCACAGTAGAACAGGTCCTGAGGGAAGTTGTGAGACAGTGTGGGAAAGAGGGGTGAGGAAGGCCGAGAGGCCCCATAAAGGTAATGAGGGGCAAGCTGGCTGTGCTTGCCCTTTAACTTGAGTGTCAGACACAGGGCTCGTGAAGCTCAGGAAGATGGTCTCCAGGGAGATCTGGCTGACAGAGTAGCCTCCCATCGTATACTTTTTCTTGGCTTATTCCAGAATGTCAAACACCAGTGGTGACATGATGGCACCAAGAGGGTGGAGAAAGGGCTGGCCAGTAGGCTTATGACAAATCCCCCAAAGGCCAGTCCCTTTCTCGGCTGCTCCAGAGCACCTCCAAGAAGCCAATTCTTTGGAGTTCAGCTTTCTGCTCCCAGGTTAGGAATGGTGCCAGGAAAATAAAGATCTGGCTGGGTGTCAGGTTTGCTGTGTGACTCTGGACATGCGGACACATGTCGTCATGTGTCCTCTCTGTGGATTTACTCCTTGCTCTGTAAAAAATGGGGAGTAGGAGGAACTGACCTCCAAAGGCCCTTCCAGCTCAAATACTAATCTGTATGAACACTGCCACCAATAGGACATCTGAATGCCACTTAAAGGGGAAGACTGAGTTCCCTCTTCCAGAAAGCAGGTGAAATCAGAAATGTGCTCACCTTTCCCCAGCTCAAGGTATGGTTAGGTAGGCGATAGTGTACCATGCCTTAGTGTTCCTCTTTCAGGAACACTGCCGGTACAAAGGAAAGACCATGTTCTTGTCAGACTAGGCTAGAGGGATGGGTAGAATAGTCTGGTACCTAGGATGGTGGTCCTCATCCCAGGGCTCAAGGATGTGGGACTTGGTGGAGTGAGTCACAGCCGAATTAGCCCCAGGCAGGAAACAGGTCCACTGTAGTGGTTTGAGTCTTTTTTTTTTTCCCCCCCAAGGAAAACATTATAATGCAGGACACATTTTATATTTTATAATGAATCACCCAAAGAATTATACATAAGTGCAGGAAACCTATCTATACCCTAAAAACTAAAGAATCCAGCTGAGGGCACTGAGCTCACAACAAAGTCTCGTGCAGGCCTACTTCATGGATCTGTGCTGGGAAGGCTTGAAGGTGAGTGGTGGAAGCTAGGAAGTCTATGGCAGTGGGATGAAGGATCTGTGCTAGCAAGCTGAGGGATCTGAACTGGAGCTAGGGGGGCTGGGGAGATGGTTCAGTGGAATAAACGTTTCCCTGGCAAGCGCAAGGGCCTGAGTTCAATCCAGGTTCCACCAAAAAAAAACAAAAAAAAAAGAAGAAGAAAATGAACTGGAGCTAGGAAGCAACACTCAAGATAAGCACCAGAGCTCCCCCAAAGATACCACAGCCATCCTCAACCAACAGTGAGCTCCTGAGCTCCTCCAGTGATAAGGAAAACTGAGTTCCCATCAGGAGAGCCATGTAACAAACTTCTCCATGAGGCTTAGAAGTGCACCATCTTCCCCTCCAGAGTCAGGAAGTGATGCTGAAGGTGAGGACCAGAGCTCCTCCAAAGCTCATCAGGAAAGCCATCATGACAAGGTCCTCCACAACAGCTCCAAAGATCTAGCAGCTTCCAACAGCTTCTCCAAACAGCATCCCTATCGGCATTTTGGCAGCTTTTCCTGTTCTGCCTTTTTGCTCCTGGCAATAATCCTCAGGTGGGCCTCTCACACCACGCTAGTTTAATTCAGCTGGCTGTAATAAGTTGACCACCAGTTAAAAATCCACTATAAGCCAGGCATGGTGGCGCATGCCTGTAATCCCAGCACTCGGGAGGCTGAGGCAGGAGGATTGTTGTGAGTTCGAGACCAGCCTGAGCTACAAAGTGAGCTTAAGGCCAGCCTGAACTGCATAGTGAGACCCTGTCTCAAAAAGACAAAAAAAAAAAAAAAAAA
>PVKA01020212.1:16617-40854 GCA_004027165.1 Ctenomys sociabilis | reverse complement strand
CATTTATATTATTTCAGGAAGCTATTTATGAGAGACACAAATTATCTTGCAAATCAGTCATTGTACTAAAATCTTTTTTGAAGGATATTTGCTTATAAGGAAGATTTATTACTGCCTACCAACAATAAAAACAGTGAAAAAATAAAAATAATGACAATGATAGAATTGGTAACTTTTTGTTCTTTTATGAAGAACTTGTAAAAATGGCATAAAAATTCATGTGTCTTAATTATTGTCACAAAGTTCCAATTAAAAATCCATTGCCACTTTTTACATGACAGAAAGGCTAAAGTTACAAAATTATACAATTGATGATGGGTTGATAGACTGCACATTGTGGGTGCAAATACGCAATTTCAAAACTGGTTTGGAAACTAGTCTAGGAGTTGTTTATGAAGCTAAACACACAATCCATTGTATATTGTAAATATTCCACTTTAGGTATCCACTCAAGAGAAATAATCTCTCTTCATTCAAGCTTTTATAAACAAATGATTATGGTAATATCAATCATGCTAGTTCAAATATGAAATACAATGTTGTCTAAGCACAGGTAACTATGTACGTACACAATGGGATAGCTTTGGGCAATAATAAGGAACAAAATCAGATTCACATAAAATAGCATACTGAGTGAAAGAAGAAAGATATATGTTTTTGCATAGATTGAAAATACTGTAATATTTATTTTATAACTATCTCCCTATAACTCTCAATTTCCTGTATCTATAAATTATTATAAATTGAACATAAAAAAGGTTATCTAAACATTATTTGGCATACATTTAAATTCTCTTTTGTTTACTTTATTTAAAATATGGCATGGGCCTTAGACATTTACCTACTAGGCAATCAATGATATATCTGGAAATGTAATTTGAATTTAAAAAAAAGGTAGAATACAAAAAATGATTAAAAACTGCACTCTTAATTTGGCTAGCAAAGAACATCCATGAGGAGTGGGATAATAGTAAAATATTAGAACAATTGTCTGACTTTTCTTCCTTACCTCTCAATTTGGTACTGCTTTAAATGTCAGTCCAAACAGGGTGACATATTGTGCAATAAGTTGCAGATTCAGATAAACAGAATGAATAAGAAGCTTTGCTTTTGTATATATAATACTGCCCTTGTGACAAGAAGACATAATGAAGAATTAAACCAGACAAAAATTATGAAATATAATAAAATAAGATTAACCAGAAAGTGGAGACTAGATACATTTTTAAATTGTAGAAAAATGAATTTAAAGTGAAAGGCTTCTTACCTGGCAAGCGCAAGATACTGAGTTCAGTGCCCAGTACTGAAGGAAAAAAAACAAAGGCCTGCTAAGCTGATGCATGGCACCATGAAGGAGGACATTGTTTACAAGATTTATTGTATTTTGCTACCATTGTTTTCTTCCTCTTCCTCCTTCATTTTCGAGATATAAGGAAAATTTCACTTTCTAAAATACCAAACATTCTTTCCCTGTTTTAGTTCTATTCCTGTGTAAATTCACTTTCAATGGCTCAGTTTACCTTATTTCAGTTATATATTGGTAATTTGGGGTTATAAATGGGATTAATGTTTAAGTATTTTTCATATATATATACATATATGCATGCATATATATTTATTTATTTTTAACATGTAAATTCTACTATGTATTTTAATTTTAAAATGTTGTTTTAAAGGTACAAATTTCTAATATGTCATTTAGTAATTGAATCCAACTATAGAGTAATGATCTTTTCATTTCAAAGCATTTATTTATACTTTTTCATAAAAATTGTCAGCATTTTTACTTGGACATTTTTCTCTAAATTTCAGAAATTAAATCAGTATGTCAAATAAGAGAAATACATTTTGCTAAAAAGTTTTGCCATAATAGTCAACAGTTAGAATGATCAATATCTGTTATTCCAGTAGCATTGCTACTACAAGTGGAGCAGTTTATCAAACACTTTATAGTGAAACAAAGATTAAAAAACATCAAGTCTCATTTACTGTTACTGTTTTGAAATTAAAATAATCATGTAATCATTGTCAAAAATCTGCAATAAAAGTTTAATCAAATTAAGAAAACTATACTTAGATTTATTGTATTTCATTTAATTCCCTACTTTTCTTATATGAAAATTTACAGAAAATTTGAAAATAGACATAGCTAATGAACATAGAGCAATCATAATTGCATTCTTCTTGTGTTATGTTTATCATTTATTCTCCTAAGTCAATTGACTTGCAAACAATGATCAAATTATTAAGGAAAACCGTATCTCACTTTAGTTCAAATTTTCCAAGACCTATTTAAATATCTACATTCGCAGCCATTAAGTTCTAAATTCTACAGCAAGTGTGTTATGATTTTCATAATTAAGAGTAGAAATCCTGGGCTGAGGAGATGGCGCAGCAGAATAAGTGTTTGTCTGGCAAGCAAAAGGACTTTAGTTTAATCCCGGTTCCACCAACACACACACACACACACACACACACACACACACACACACACACGAATAGAAGGCATCCCCACATCTCCCTTCTGTGCTCCCTGGTCCAGATTGTGACTCCTCTTCTATCTGAGGCTCCAGGGAGCTAGTACATGGCCTCTGTTCCAGGAATTGTCCTTTGTCTTGAATTTTCATATCCATAACCAGGGAATGCAAAGCACAAATAATTTGTGATAGCTGATAAATTAAAATTTCTCCAATGTCTAAAAATAAAACCAATGAGTAATCACTCTATTGTCAGAAAATTTTCATTACTAAGTATTCTTTAATCCATTAAATCTTCTCAGAATTCTCTCTTTCTCTCTCTTTCTCTTTACTTTCCTTTCTTTTCCTCTATCCTATGACTGCAACACACAGCCTGTAGTTGGCCCATGTAGGGATGCTTTCTATGGATTGTACTCTATCTCTATGCTTATCAAGTGATTTTAATAGCTAGTTTGATCATTGCTTTATTGACCAAATAATAGTGACCAAATGAATAGTCCTTGAGAAAGAAACTAATTTAAATCAGAAAATCATAAAAAGATAGTTCTATTGACTCTGAAATATCTCAGCACTGGGAAAAAAAAAAACCCTCCTGTTTAGGCAAATGATTTTTGTATCTGATGTTACCTTTCTTGATATCTTCTTCTATACTAAAGGATTTTGACAGTCATATGTAATTGAATAAAATGCTGACCAAAGATGCCAAACTACATTTAAGTCTGTAACACCTTGATATCTCTCTCTTTACATCTCATGCATAACTGTTGATTATCTTTTCATTGTTCAAACTAAAGTCTTCTAATCCTATCTACAGCTAACTTTTTTATAGTGCCATCATGAAAAATATGATGATTAGATTTGGAAAAAATTATAATAATTTATGAAAACAAAGTTGGAAACTATGTCTCACAAACCGAGAATCTATTAGGATCAACATTTTCTTGTTTACCATTATATTCTTGGCACATAAGAGATTCTATCATATAGCAAGTGATTAATAAATGTGTGGTAATTGAAAGAAGAACTAAGATTTTGTGTTTTTCTAGATATGAAATGTATATTTTAAACGTGATTAGAAAACAACCATCATCAGAATATTGGGATGGTTATAGTGGTGAAATGGTGCTTTTTAAAAATGAAATGAAATTACTTGCCCCCAAATCTCTGCACTAACATTTACTAATTGTGTGGTCCTGCAAAAACTCCTAATACCTATATATGACAATAATCAGGAAGCTCAGTTGGGAGGTTATTAGTTCCTATAGCATATTTGAATTAATAGTCTGTTGTTTGTATCAGTATTAGAGCAGAAACTGGAGTCTGCTTAGTTCATTTGAAAAACATAGAGATACATATATGTCCACTTAATTTAATAAAGTAGCATTGCATGCTGAGTGATGTTCAAATGCTTTATAAATTAATCATAGGTTCACTATCTACAATACATTTTAAAAATAAGTATCAACCGGGCATGGTGGCACACACCTGTAATCCCAGCACTCAGGTAGGCAGAGTGGGGAAGGGGGACCACGTGCTTAAGTCTACTCTGGGAATGTAGGTACATAGGAAGTCACTTTATTAAAACAGACCAACAGTATAGACTGCAGAGATAAAAAGAAATTAGTTACTTGAAATCTTATGTATCAAACATTTTAAAAGTTTTCACTTACTTTTTGTCATTTTCTATTAGTAAAAATAATCACTTTGAAGCTTTCATTAAAATCCGTTAAATGAGATTAGTTATTATCAATATAAGAACCAATAGCAATAAAATATAGATAAGCAGATTGATTTTAATGTTTTAGAAATTACTAGTAAGTATCTAAGACTGTCCTCTACATGAAGGCCAGGAGATACATTTCACTTACATTAGAAAGATGACTTCTAGTAATGACATCATTTTCAACTCCACTTTAAAGATTATGAATGTAAATTGTGTCTGGGCTGGTGTCAAAGTAATTTTTCAGGGTAAGCATCTTGCTGCTAGTCATTTTTATTCACTTATTTGTTTGGATTCACCTTTTTAGTGAAACATTACACATTGGTTTCAGGATTTTCTCTGTTGAATGAACATAGTAAACCCAATCTCCAGGTTTTTCAAGTGGACAGTGACTGTTAATGCCATCAGAATGAGAGTGTGAGTGGGAATCACTGACTTGCAGTGTCTGTCAGTCTGCACTTCCAACACCGAGAGATTATTTGAAGATCTCCAAGATCTTCTTTACAAACATAGTAAAATGACTTTTGTGTATGTTGACAATCTTTTGCTGATAAAACACAGCTGGCCATTAAGAAAGGTGGAAAAATAAATTCAATGTATAGTTCAATGAGAAATCTAAGAAGTAAGATATAGTTTTCATGTCATAGCACGTAAATTTTTATTAATATAATTCATATTCTGTTGGTCTTCAAAAATGTTGATAAAGATTTAGTAATGTCATCTGATTCTTCAGAAGACTATTCTATTTGAACTATTGTTTTTTTTTTTTTCATGAAACATTTTATGTGAATACATTTTGGTGGAATCATTAATCTTTAAATGTATCCCTAGAAAGGCACCTTTCACCCTCCTATCCCAATGTAAAATACAAAATTTCAAAACAAATTTGAAGAAATGTGCTATTATTTTTATATTTTCTGAAATACATCTCACTGCATCATTGCATTCACTTGAAAGTCATGCAGTTATTTCAGATTATGATTGGATATTGAAATTCTCAGAGCCTGGTAGAGTAGTGCACAACTGTAATTAAACTACCTATTTTTTATTTTTTATGGAACTAGGGACTGAACCCAGGCATTTGCACTTGCCAGGCAAGTGTTCATTCTACTGAGCCAATTCCCTGGACCTGCACCTGTGATGAAAGCGTTTTGAAGCCCAAAGCAGGAGGATGTCCACAGGCTTAATGCCAGTTGGGCTGTATAGTGAGTTCAAGGCCAGCCATTGAAAGTGAGACCCTTTATGAAAGATTAAAAGCCTCAGATAAACAACCATAGGAAATCAAAATGATTTATGTCTCTTAAATTTGTTGAACACATTACAAAAAGGTTTCAGAAGAGAGATAAGTATTCTTCCATGATTGCAGAGATAAAAAGTTCCAAATGGGGTAAGAATATTTTTAAGTGTTTGTGTTTCAGTTGTTTTGCTTCATGTTTATAATCACATGAATCCCAGTACTCAGGAGGCTGAGGCAGGAGGATCATTGAGAGTTCAGGATTAGTCTGTGCTACAAAGTGAGTTCAAGACCAGCACTACCTAGAGATTTTGTCTCAAAAACACAGAAAAATTATTACATGTTTATAATACACAGTTAAATCTAAGAGATAATATTTCTATATGTATTTATAGACTTTGGCTACTGTCTTTTTTTATACATTCTTTAACAGAAAGTAATTTTTCTAAACGTTGTAGCTACTTTATGTTGTTCTTGATAATCAAAAGTTAAAATAGTACTATCATAATTATCTCATGGAATTATGTGGATTTCATGAAATAATTTTCTGAATTAATTGTAATGGACTAATCCATAGAAATAAAAATTCAAAATTAGAAACATATGTCATAGCAGTATTTGGTTTTCAACACTAATTTTCACTTCCTTACATAGAGGAGAGATTCTCCCTTTCAATAGTTAATTTACTTTTATTCAAATATAAAAATAGTAACATTGAAAAGATATAGACATGGACAATTGACAATAGAAGCCAAGTTCAAACAACCAATATGTGAGAAGTATTACAAAATGTTTGACTGTCGTGCTAACTGTGCAAAGAAACAAATAATATCACACAGATAACAGACACAGATTATCATTATTATGTTGAACTTCATTGAAAAATGTGTCTTTGTACAACATTGTGTTATTAATTTTTCCTTCTGTAATTCTGTTCTCTTTTTTTCTGGTTTTATGTTACATTTTCTTATCCTAGCATAATTTGTCTTGCTTAATTTTATACTTACCAGTTTTCAGTTATATTAATAAAGAATCATTTATTTTCTGAAAATATTTTGTACTATAAAATTAATAATTTGGCTATATTGCAGAAAGTTCTTCATTCTTTCATATAGTCATTTTTATGTGGAACTTTTAGAATGTCAATTATGTTCTCATTTAAACATTTTGAAATATATATATATATATATATATATATATATATATATATATATATAGTACAGAGTCAGACTCTACAGGTCACTACACAGCTACACAGAATGGACGAACAGTGATCCTCCTGTTTCCAGCCTCCCAAGCTCTGGTAGCATAGGCAGCACCACCAAGCCCAGTCTCAACTGCTATATATATATATATATATATATTTAAGAGTAAAACTTGGTAAACATTTTATTGAAGAGCTAGAGTATTGGGTAGATAGCTCAGTAGAAGAAGCACTTGCCTGGCAATTGCAAGGTTCTGAATTCAATCACCAGAACTGCAAATAAAAGATAAACTATATTTTATAGACTTGTGAAATACAGTTTTCACATTTCAAATATTCACCTGTGCTAGCACAGGTATAGCACCCTTACATAAAATATTTTTGAATGATGATGTCCATGACATAATTAAAATACATTTATAAAACCAATTTGAATCTGGTACTTTGCCCATGGGCCACATTATTTAATCCTTGTGTCAGGTGATTTCGTTATACATAGAAATGTATATGCACAAGAAACCTAAACTGATTAGGCTTCTGTAGAGTAAGGAAGACAATAGAATATACATAAAAATGAATGAGAATTTTTTTTATGGAATTGGTTGGCACCATATTAATGGTCAAAGTATCTGAAAAAATAGTAATATACAATTTGAAGAACTAACAAAGTGAATGTTATAACTGATTGACAACTTATATACTATAATTCCAGGCAAGTCTGAACTCAGGAGGTCATGAAGTTCTGAGGCTAGAGTACAGGAGAAGGTGTGTGTCTCAGCTGAAAATCCAAGAGCACATGTATCTTTCCTCCACTTTTCTGTGACACTGACACCTTCATCAGGTGGAAGCATGTCTTCTTTATTTACCCTCTCAATTCAAGTTCCAATTTCTTCCAAAAGCCCCATCAGAGATAGATACCTTATGTAAAGTTTTACCAAGAATATAAGCATTTCTTTGTCCAGTGAAGTTGATATATGAAATTAAGCATTAAACATCACAATACCATAATTGTTTTATTAGTAACTTAGTAAATGATAACAAAATTCCTGGTAGACAATGTGCATTTTAATACTTATGTGATGAGAGAGTAAATTAAAGCATATCTTTGTACTAGCAACATTGATACATATTTAAGTTTACAAAAACTATAGTTTAGTTATAATTAATTGACTGTGTCCTATTTTCAGAAAAGCTTGAGCTCATTTAAAGTGTTTCTGATTATTAAAATGGAATAATTACATTCTTCAGGGAGAACAGTGATTTCATATTACCTTATGTAGATAAATTCATGTATGTAGCTATCTAAATAGATGAATAGTTTCTAGAACAGAATATAGAATACAAAATATAAAAAATAGATAGTACTTTCTCTAGAAAAATCTTAATGTTTATGTTCAATGTTAATGATATGTAAATGCATGTAATTAAAAAAATCTTTTAGAAAATATATATTGTCCATGTAAATAACTCATGGTTTTGCCATAAATATTTTCACTTAAAACACTATCTTAAGATTTTTCAAAAAATTTTCTCATGTAAGTAAGCATTTTCTTCTAAACCTGTGTACTTCACATTTAATTATGCTTTTCACAAGTTCTGTATAAAATTAAGGGACATAGTCTCTTGTGCAAGATATAAAATATTTTATTTTTTAATAATATCATTGAGAAAGAAATAAAAATAACAAAGATATAAAATAGGTTATTAGGACAGTTTCAATAATTAATACATTGCATATTGTAGTCCTTGTAGCAGTTATTCAGAATACAAGATACAGACGTGATATCTTGTCTAAACACTATTAGTATAAAACTAATAGTTTTAGAAGTACAAGAAAGTAGCTGTACATCTATCCTATTTTGTATATACAGATACACACACACAAATACACACATATATATTTTTTCACTACAAAATGGACTTTCTTTATATCCCCCCTTTTTTGGTCAGAGATAGGTGTTTCATTGCCATTCAAATACTTTAGGTGTGTGAATTCAGCAAAATAATCCAACATGGTCTAGTAATCCATGATAGTAGTGGGTTATCTGAGGAACTGGAAATGTCAGAAGTTGTTGAATTGAGCCTTTTATAGTTCAGCATATTAAAATGACTTTCCTTTTTTTTACCTCATGTTTATACATTTCCACTGGTTGTTTAAGACCAACATAAGGCAATCACTTTATTCTGTGGTCCCAAAATCTCCTTGAAGAGAAAATTTGGGACACCATCGAGTTACAGATGTTACCGTACAGGTTCTCTTATTTCCTGAGTCCTCACTGACTTTGAAGGTGTAGGGCCAAAGTATTGACGGTCCTTGACCAATTGTAGTGTTAGAATTCATATTTCATTTCAGCACACAAATATTTCTTAGTCTAATGAATATATGCAATTTTTATGTTGTATGCTCTTAGTATCTTTTTTGGAGGTTATGAGCAAAATATTTTTATTTGGGAAAAGAAAGCTTCTGTCCATAAGGAGAGAAGGGGATACCAAGTAGGTGGTCCCTATTAATATCTTTTTAAAAGTCACATTCTAAATAAGGTTCTTGAAGACCAAAAAATAATGCACCAAGAAGCTAGTAGTATTAATACACAAATTCAGTAGCATAGCAGGATACAAACTCAATAGCCAAAAGTCAATAGCATTCCTCTACACAGATAACAAACACACTGAGAGGGTAATTAGAAAAACAATAACTTTTACAATAGCACTGAAGGAAATGAAATACTTAGGAATTAATTTAATGAAAGAAGTAAAAGATAAGTTCAATGAAAATTACAGTACTCTGATAAAAGAGATCATAGAGGATGTCGGAAATTGGAAATATATTCTCTGCTCCAGGATAGGAAGAGACAACATTGTGAAGCTGGCCATGCTCCAAAAGTTGTTGTAGAAATTTAATGCAATTCCTATCAAAATATGACCAACATACTTTACAGACCTAAAGAAATCATGCCTAAAATATATTTGGAACCAGAGAAGACCTAGAATAGCAAAAGAAATCCTGGCAACAAAGATAAGGCAGAAGGCATTGCAATTCCTGACTTGGAATTATGCTACAAAGCTACTGTGATAAAATCACCATGATACTTGCAAAAAACTGAACCCAAGGATCAATGGAATAGATTAGAATATGCAGGAGCAGCTACAAACACACATAGGCACCTAATCTTCAACAAAGGGGCCAAACATGCTTACTAGAAGAAAGATAGCCTGTTTAACAAATGGTGCTGGAAAAACTGGCTCTACATGGCAAAACCAAAAACTTGACCGAGGTCCATCACTGTGCACTAAACCAAAATCAAAATGCATTGAAGATTTAAACATTAAAAGAGAAATGCTAAATGTCCTGGAAGAGAAATTAGGAGGAAATCTCAAAGACATAGGGGTAGGCAAACAGTTCATAAAAGAATTCAAACTGTATGGGTAATACTTGAAAGAATTAACAACTGGGACCTAATCTTATTGTGAAGTGTTTGCTCAACAAAATAAATTTCCAACACTGTGAAAAGTCCATCCACAGAAATGGAAAAAGAATCTTAGCTAATGAGTACTGAGACAAATAATTATAATTCTCTAGATTTATAAAGAACTTAAAAACATTAGGGACCCAAAATTTAAAGACCCACTTCAGAAAGAGGCATCATAGATAAAAACACACTTCTTAGAGAAAGAAATACTAGAAGCTAATAAATCCATGAAAAAATGCTCCACCTTTGTGAAATACAAACTAAAACAACATTGAGATACCATCTCATTCCACTGCTGGTGGGAATATAGACTGGTGCAACCATCATGAAAAACAGTGTGGAGACTCCTTAAAAAATATGGGCTGGAACTCTCATTCAATCCAGCTATACCCTTACTGGGACTTTTCCCCAAAGAACTGAAAACATCATGCCACCGTGGGATATGTGCACCTACATTAATTGCAGCACAATTTGTGATAGCCAAATCTTGAAAACAACTAAAATCCCTTTACCTGAGTACTAGATGAAAAAAATGTGATGTTTTTATACAATGGAGTATTACTCAGCTATAAAGAATAATACAGCATTGAAGCATTCGTATATAAACGGATGCAACTTGAAGTTATATACTCATAAAATAAACCAGACCCACACGTATAAATATCATACAATCTCCCTAGCATTAGAAATCAAAAGAAGAAATAAAAATTGAAATGTGTGACACAGTAAAATGGAAAGTCATAACCTAAGGACTGAACAGTGAAAAGTGGGCAATGAGAAAAGTTAAGAAACATGGTAGGGGCAAAACCATACATTTATATATACATCATGGTTAAGGCAAAGGTTCTAAGAATATCCATCAGGTTTTTGAAATTAGCAGTTAGTTATTAATATTCTCACTCTGATTATTTGCTGATATCTGTGAACTAAGCAACTACACTGAGGATAGCAATGTGTAATACTAAAACCATGCTCGCAAGCCGGGTGGGGTGGCGCCTGCCTGTAATCCCAGCAGTAGGGAGGCTGAGGCAGGAGGATTGTTGTGAATTCGAGACCAGCCTGAGCTACACAGTGAGCTTAAGTCCAGCCTGAACTGCACAGTGAGACTCTGTCTCAAAAAGACAAAAAAAAAAAATTAAAACCATGCTTGCAATACATATCTTTCTGGTTTTCTAAATATGTACTGCTTGTAATATCATATCAATTATTGGTATACACTCCCACAATAAATGTTTGTTTAAAAAAGTTAGTAAAAGAGAAAAGGAGAGAAGAAAAAGCATATCATAAGATTTTCCTGCTACAGTGTTTTGTATGATGAGATTTATAAATTTCTGTATAAAAATGTATAATTGTTTTTTCACATTCTATAAGGCTTGAAAGTTTAGAATATCAGTGACTATTGGAAAATACCTGTTCCTTGTTATGTCTAAGGCATTTGATATTCAGATAGACAGTGATGCTAAGCTCAACTGCCTGTGTTACAGGGTATAATATCATTAAGCTTCTCTCCTGAAGGCTTTGCAGACCAAAAAATTAGAGAAAAAGAAGGGCTAGAGAGCTAGCCCATATTTTGACCCTAATACTTCCAGGTCAGTGAAAACTCAGGACATAAAAGAACCTGTACTGTACCATCCTGTAACTCGGTAGTGCTCCAAATTTTCTGATCAAAGTGATTATGGGGACACAGAGGAAAGTGATTGATGAAGTATAGTGTGCCTAAGGAGAGTCAACTAGAGAGAAAATTTCTCTCAGGCTTTCTCAGATAGCAAATTGGTCAAGCAATGGCCATCTAGATGACTCATCTAGACGACTGATACTGTCAAAAGATCTATGAAGTCCTGTAAATGGCTTCAGGTAAATCTTCAGGAGATCTTACTGACCTTGTCAGACGCCAAAGTTACATATTTGTTATATAGTTCTTGCCTTATCATGGTCTTAACCATCCAGCAGAAAAGTATAAACCTGAGGAATAAAACGTTAAGACATATTAATATGCCGAGCTATAAAAGGCTCAAGTCAACAACTTCTGGCATTGCCCTTTCTCTTGATAACCCACTAGTATTATGGACTATTGGACTACATTGGTGTAGTTTGCTCAATTCACACACCCACAATATTTGAGTGGCAATGGAGCACCCATCTCTGACAAAGAAAACAAAAAAGGGGAATGTTAATGAAGGATCATTTTGTAGTAAAATTATATATATATACATATATATATATATGTATATATATATGTATATATATATATATGTATATATGTATGTACATATAATTCGTACATATCTGTGTATACAAAATAAGATAAATATTCAGCTATGTTGTCATAGTTCAATGAGACAAAAGATTTGTATTAATAGTGTTTAGACAAGATATCATGTCTGCATTTTGTACTCTGAATCACTATGAAGACAACAATATGCACTGCATTAATTATTGTAACTTTCCTACTAACCTGTTTTCTTTTTTTAATTTATTGTAGGGAAGGGTCTGCAGTGTGTTCAATGTCTCTCTACTAGACTGGACTCATTGTGATCTGTCTGTTTATAGCCTCTCACGAGCTGGGATTATAGGTAGGCACCTCCATGCCCAGTCTTAATTGCTGCCACAGTGCACCCTGGGGAGGGGCCGGCATGGCAGGCCTGGTGGTCAGACCTCTTGCCCCTGCACCTGCTTGCAGCTGCTTTAAACCTTTGAGCTATTTGGCCAGTCCCTCTGTATTGGAACTGTCTCTTTGCTATTTCTTTCACATTAAAGTTAATAAAATAATTTTAAAAAGAGAAAAATAAGATTCTTTAGCACATTGAGAAAGAGTGGGAGATCAAATTGAAGATTGTTTTCTTATACAGTCTCATAATGATTTTCGCATAAATCATTACAGATAAATTATGGAGAAATTTTTTCTAAGGAAAGACATATTTGTTGACTTTATTAACATGAGTATGTATGAAAAACTCAGCACAGAATTAATGAGTTTTCTTTTAAATAATATAAAAATCAGCAAATTATCTCTAAAAGAAAATTTATGTTGCACACAAAGGTAACAAAATTTTACAATTTTTTCACTAAATAAACTTTCACCAAATGTTCACCACATATCAAAGTTTTGTATTAAATAATTCATAATAGTTTTATTAATGGATAATCTTGGACATTGTATTTTTTTCAAACCTGAAAGTTTAACTAGCTTCCACATTGATTATAATATTTAACATAATTTTATGTTCATTTTTTTACTATGAGAAAGTAAAGCAAGTGATTAATGATGGAAATATGACATGCAACAGCCACTCAATGTCCAAGCAAATATCTTGGTGGTTTTCATTAGTAAGGCAGGGATCATTTATTTTAGGCACTACGCAATTACAATGAGCTTATTAGTAGTATTTATTAGCACCTGTTATGCTTTCTAAATTTCATTTCATAGTTGCAAATTTTGACCCATAGAAAAAATAAAACTCTAGTTTTACATTACATCATTAATACATAAAGTCTAAAAGTATTAATGAGCAAAAAGAAGTTTTACAAAAGTCTCATGAACTAAAAGGTCCTCATATTTTAACAAAACATTCTCCATAAAATAAAATCACAGGTGGTGTTTTCCATTCTGTTCATTACTGTGACCTTCCAGTCTCTGATCATATGTGTGATTTCTAATTTCCTATTTCTTGAGCAACTTATAATATGTTTACACTTGTTTCTCTTGATCTTATCTCCAAATATGTGAGTGAGAAGTTGACATTATATATCACTTTCTGTCTCATTATTTCTGTAGCCAAATAAATAAGTTTAGAAAGATTCAATTTTTCCTTTAGGGAAATTACTAACAATTGTCTACTTTTGGCTTGAGCTTGAATATTAGGTCTCTTAAGCTTATCAAATCAAACTCATATTCTTTGGGCTGCTCAGATAAGAAGTCCTTTTATTGCTATTGAAATCAACTGAAGGATGAACGGTAGTAGAACCACAGCACAAAATATGATAGTATATCCTACCAGCCCATGCAGGGCACTAGTGTCTTGGCTCTGGTTCAAAATTCAACCTATATATTTATTTCCAGGTTATGTAGAATTCTTTCTTTTCCTCTCAGACTATATTTTCGCAAAAACAAAAATAGTCTTTTTAGGACACACACAATTAATCATTGCATTTCTAGTAGTCAAGACCAACCAGTACAAATTTCCCAAATAACAATTTTAAAAGTCGTGTAATCCTTTATTACCTCTTGCTTTGCTTGAAATTTTCAAAACACAATGTTTCCTTCATAGGTTTCATAGGTTTCTTCTAAAGATTACTGCCTGGGATATAGCTCAGCTATATATCACCTGTGTAAGGTAAGTGTAAGGTCCTCAGTTCTACTTGTGGTGCTAGTAATTGTAATAATAATAATAATAATAATAATAATAATTATTATTATTATTATTATTATAAAGTGATTCCTCACTGCAGTGCTTCCTAACTTTGACACCATAACAGTGTCTGCCATGTATATGCTCCATATATTATAGAAACTTGCATCATATCTGGAGTGTGCTAGCACTTAGACTATGAAAAGATTTCTATGCTGCCTAGGAGCCAGAGTATATCCTAGGTGTAGTATGGTTATGGTTTGTGTCTAGTTGTACAGTCATGGGTCAGACTCTTAGAATTTGAGATTTACTCATGATCCACTAGGATTATGGATATGAGTGCTGCTGGGATTATGGGTGTGAGTGCTGCTGGGATTGTGGGTAGAGCAAATAGCCAGGATAAAATTTAAGAGAGACAGGCTTACACTCTCTTGCCATTGTTGCTGGTACTCGTCCCATTTGCTCTCACTCTTTGCCACTACAATCAACTGCTGCCCTCTGCCATTTGCGTCTGCCTTGGCACCAGATGACTATGGACTGAAACCTACATAAAATATGAGCTTAGTAGCCCTTTCCTTCCTTAATTCTGAGTGTTAGCTATTTGTTCCAACAAAGAGAGAAAATTATCCTAGACAAGTATGTATTTATTTGAGAATCTAAAGTGGTCTATCAATCATTGTGCTCCACTATGTTTATTAGGATATGAAGAAAGATCAAATTAATTTACCTTGAAGAAAATGTCTTAAGAAGTCTAGAACATTATAGAAGTAGCAGGTTTGTGAACTTTGCTATACTGATCTCTCTTCTCTGGGGCACCTATATTATATTATCATTCTTATTATTAAGCTGAGACCTGCTTATCATCCTAGCATCACTGAACTACTTGCAAGTTGATACTCTGTAGGATGTCCAGACGATTCTGATGGATCTGAATTATGTTATCTTTTGAAATTAGGAGCTTTATATAGCTGTGGCCATGAGAAAAGGGGTGGTGTTGGATAATACACATGAATATGATTTGTAATCCCTTTTCATAATTGGAGTGAAATAGAACATATTTTTCAAATCTATAGCCTCATATCATGGATCTACACCAGTATTATTATTTTTTTTTGGTGGAACCAGGGATTCAACTCAGCCCATTGTGCTACTGAGCCATCTCCCAGGTCCCTACCTACACCCTTATAATCAGTGTTAATAATAAGACCACATTTGTTATGGAGCTGAGATCAAGGGTTCTGAGTAGCTCAGCTTGCTGTATTCTGTACTTTACAGAAGCAATTTGCATGCCAAAGCAGCCAAGGTGGGGAGTCAATGAAGTTCTTGTAGAGAACATTGGCCTATGTTCTTTTTGTGTTTAAGTGCATCCCTACCTGCTATTGCAGCCCTTGACATTTCATTCCAGAGAGAGCAGTATGTGCCAAGTATGACAGGGAAAGAGAAAGTGTTCATTCATGAAGCTTACCAGGCAAAGCAGCATTAAATACTTACTGTCAGAGTGCAACAGTACACAAATCATTTTGATCAGAAGCTTCACTCCTCAGACTCCTTTCCTGCCCTGTCAGAGCTATTCTAACAGCAGGCCTCTGCATTCTGGCATGTAACAATTTTGCCTCAAATTTCTTTAGGTTGCAAAATATCATCATACATATTAATTTGTTAAATTAATGACCATTTCTTATATTTTCAATGACAGCTAGAAATTTTGAAGCCTGATCTTTTCATCCCCTTTTTCTTCCCAAATCATCTTTAGACCAAACATGTTTGGATATAGTATTAGGTGACCTGAAAGCTAAGGAAACTCCACGTGCCAGAAGAGAAACTAAGAGAAGTCAGGATCTCATCATGTTAGGTCAATCTCTTCAGGGCTGGTTGACATAAGAATGGTACTTATCTTATTTTGGGGAGAGAACTTCTTCAGAAGGCTCCAAGTATTCAAGGAATTGGTGGCGTGATATCCCTTCTAGAAGCAACCTCTATTTTTAGCTGAAGTTTAAGAATACCAGACTTTCTCCAGTAGGGGACTTACTAGCATGACAAATATATGCTGTCTGATAATTCAATCATTGTGGAAGATTTGTAAATATGACTATCAAATTCTGAGTATAACTCTCAATTTTGTCACCTCTACAGAAAGCTAAATGTAATGAACTACACAAACATCTCTTCATTACTCAAAAGTCAATTTTTATATTTAAAACTATTCTCAGATTCTTACTGTCTCTCTGGAAATGATGGCATGATCTTTCTAATACCAAGAAATCTGCAACTTGTTTGTAAGCAGTACTTCCATCATGAAAAAAACACTATTAAAAATATAGTTTTTATCAGAAAAAAAATTTTGCAAACCACAACACAAAGAACTTTTAATATTGGGTATACTATCGACACTTCTTGCTAACCATCTGTCAAGTACTTGTAAAACTAGGCTCATTCTATCATTGAATTCTCTTACTGCTTCTAATGATTTCACTTTGGCATTGGGTCTTTTAGTGTGAAAAAAGATATTACAAGTAAAAGTGATATGGGTAGGGAAGATGGCTCAGTAGAAGAAGCGCTTCCCTGGCAGGTTCAAGAGCCTGAGTTTAATCCCCCATTCCGCAAAAAAAAAAAAAAAAAAAAAAAAAACAAAAGTAAAAGTGATAGATTATCAAGTAAACCTGTGTTACATAATGTGGAACAAATGGATAGAGACAGAGAGGTTTTCAGACCACAACACAGGAAAAATGTCTGTGGAATGAAAGGACTAGAATGCAGAGCTGATGTAACATTTCCTTAGGAAGCTCTGTGCATACTAAAGACATGAGAGTGCTTCCCAAAGGGAAGTCCCATGCAAACACTGGGCATTGAAGAGAAAAGAATGAGATAGGAATTAGCATCTGCCGAGCCTAGGATCTTTATTCAATTTCTAGAACTCTCTGAAGAGCACAGCCCTCTATAGAATGCTGCACTTTGTCCCACAGGTAATGTTACTGGACAATATCACATGACTGCATTCTTTATATCTGGTTCCCTTTTGAGAGATGATCTCTGTGGCTCATTTCCATGCTGGTCAGCTGATTTTATAGGCAAGGAGGAACATTTTGTTTGATTTTATTATAAAACATCTTGTTATTACGTGTTTTCTTCCATTTGTCCAACACATTTTAGTACCTTTTACATTGTCAGTACTTATTTTGTGTGCAAAAGTAAGTTAAATAGTGGCCAAGTGTGGATCCTGAATGATGAACTAATTACAGACTATGAAAAGGAAAACAAAAGAGATACACAAGGCAAAGCACTATGTGAAGATTAAAGTATGAAATTTGTCAGGTAAGTCTAGTTCAGTATATGGTCAGAAAATTCTTTCACTTGTGCTATTTAGCTTGAGGAGCTAAATAATGTGAATAAGCATGTCATAACTGAATCAGGTATAAGAATATTTCACTTATATTAAAAAGCACCCACAAATGCTAAGCATAAAATGAAAACAAACTGGCTAGCTTCAAAGAGCTAATAACGGGAATTATTGTGAAATATTGCATTGAAAGTATAAGTACAGGCAAAATGTCCGATAGGGATGAGTAGACAATTTAGTTTTACCTTATAACTCATAAAAAGCCAATAAGTGTTCTTTGCCAGGTAAATTATCTGGGTTGAATGTTTCTTAAAATTCTGAGATTAATTTGTTGTTAGCTTGATAAACACAGAGATGCCAGAGAAGCAGAAGTAGAAATATGAGTCTGGAAGGTACAGTAGTTGTCATGAAAGTGATAAAGAAAAATTTGAAGAAAATTAAAAACTTAATTAGAGTATGCAAATATATTTTAGTTTTTAATGTGAATATGCACTGAACCATTGTTCTCTAATTTGCAAGTTACTTATAAACAGAAAATTGCAAGAGCATCTAAATTAGCTAAAAGAAAAGCTCGCTCATAAACATTATATTATTCACATTAATTAATAATGATACTAAGAAAATAATGGCTCAGTGAATATCCAGATTAGTCAATTAAAGTAGCTTATTCCAACTGGCCTACTCTGGCATAAATATCAAATTTATTCAGCTAATCATTTTCTACTATATCATGATTATCTCTGTGTTCATTTTCATTCTTCTTTACAAACTATAGTGTTATGCTTTTTTTTCCCAATTTGCTTGAGGTTTCTTTATCAGTAATACATGACCTTTTGAACACCAAGCATGTTGATTTATTGTTGTCCTTCAGATTTCAATTCAATTTCTGGAATAAAATATATGTTGACCAAATTCTTAATAAACAATGAAAAAGTGATTAATCAAGACAGGAGTATCTAATAATACACTTGTTGTACACATTTGTTTCCTCATGTTCATGATGTAAATAACAAATTTACCATTTTTTATCCGAAAATAAGATTCACATATTTGAAGTGCTTTAGTAACTCTTAACTGTTTAATGACTCTTGATGTACTTTTGGGAAATTGAGTTTTAAGAAAAAAATGTGTCATTTGCAAGGAGCACCCTTGGGGCTGGGGAGATGGCTCAGTGGAATAAGCACTTCCCTGACAAGCTAAAGGGCCTGAGTTCAATCCCCAGTTCTATGAAAAAAAAAAAAAAAAAAAAAATGAAAGTAGCATAGAATGTTAACAAAGAGTTCCTGGCCATCTGTGTAAAAGCATAGGTCGTGAAATGGAAATTCAGTGTATAAAAAAGGCTCATAAAATGGACAAAAATAAAATATATCTCTAAAGTTAAGCCATAAATTAAAACTTTAGTCAATAAAAAAGAAGCCAGTAAATGTATCCCAGTTTTTAGAAGGTGCAATACAAAAACTAGAAAACTGTTGGGAACATGAAAGCTAAGGTCTGGAACACCATGAAGTTTAGCAGAGCTACTTCTGTATGGCAAAGAAACCACCACATAATTTCTTAACCTGAAGTTCTAAAATAGAAATTTCTCAAGAAGCCAATGAAAAGTTTCCTTAAATTGTACTCACTGTTGTTTCTAGGTGCAAATTTCTTCAGAAAATAATCTTTTCCTCTAAATATCTTGAGAATACCTCTCCTCATGAAGCTATCTGTTGTTAAATCGCAAATGGAAATCTTAGAAATGTGTTCTTAGCATCTCCTAGGAGGTGATTTACGATTTTAGAGATCTAGTACCAAATACAAATAGTGCACAAACCAAGTTTTTGTCAGGTCAATACTCATATGGAGTAGTTGGATTATATTTTAGTACAGAATCATGTAAAACATTTCTCACTTTATTATTTTGCTAATTAAATATAGTAAATATCTAAATTAGAAATAGAATTTGCTTAGTCATTGTAATAATGTTCAGTTCATGGTAATATTGATTTTCTTTCATGTGAAAAAGCTAATTTCTTTTTTTCGCAAGCTGCATTCTGCAACTCGCATGCAACCTTTTACTATAACATCATCTAAACAGATATGAGAAAAGGAACTTTCATACTGCAAATATGAAAGACCCACATAGTTTTCTGTTGGACATTTGCTTACTTCAACATTGATTTAAAAAGATAAATGGCTACACTACTTTTTTTCCTTTTAAATGTCAAAGCAATACTGTGCTAGCATTTTAGATCTAGTTCTATCTTATCATTTGCAGTTACAAAATTATTTGATTTACTGAATATATTCCTGTCATTAACAGAAATAAATTACTAAAATAGTCTGCTGATAAAAGGCAAAAAACTCTTACTATTATCTATTACAATTTTTAATTCTGCATGATTTATGTAATTAGAGTATACATCAACAATTTATATTTCAAGATTCCTTGTTTCATTTCTGTGTACATGATGCCTTAATTTGTTATGTCTTCTAACCTAGAAAGTGAAATCTAATTTTGTACTTTGAGCTACCTTTGTATTAATTATCCTCCCTTTGTACATAAAGAAAATGTTCATTATTTTTTATGGATTTGAGCTTAAGACTGGTATACATAGGGCAGGCCAAAGAGCTCAGCAGATTAAAGACTGCAAGCAAGTGCCTACTGGCCCTGCCCCTGGAGCTCACTGAGATAGCGAGTGAGACTGGGCTTGGTTGAGCACACCTGTGATCCCAGTTCTTGGGAGGCTGCACATAGCAGATCACTGAGTCCAGTATAGTAGTGAGACCCTGAACACCCTATAGACCCTTATCTAAAAAGTACAAAAGAAAAAAAGAAAAGACTGGTATACAGCACCATTTTGTTTCTTGGTCTCATTTTCTTAAGTGAATCTGCTGCAGTATCTATAAGGTTTCACCGCACAGACTGGACTCCTTGAGCTCCTTCCATTTTCAGCCTCCCACATGCTGGGATTGTAGGTTTGCCCCACCATGCTACTCTGCTCTCATTTCTTAGTAATATTTCATTTTATTTTTCTTCACAGTTATAATCAGTCTACTCAGGACACTAGCATTCTTTTTTGTCTAAAATGTTAGCGCCAAGAGAAGCAGAATAGGTCAGGTGACAATTTCAGCCTCATGTCAGAGGAAGAATCTGTGCTCCTTTAATCCCAGAGATACAAAGTCAAAACTGAGATTGGTGAGTGGGGTGTGTAATACCTACTTTTCTGCTCTTATATGTTTGACACAAACACTATAAGAGGTAGAGAGACCACTGTATTTGCTGCTGCTGAAAAGCACATACTCCGTTTTAGGACAGCCCTTTAATCTGTGCTCTGTCAAACCTGCTTTGCCAGAAGTGAGTCATCAATAGGCCACAGAACAACCAGATGAGCTACCTACCCTAAGTCAAAGACCTGCACAATACTTGCAAATTCTCTGAGTTGAAGCTCACTGCATCTCTCTATTCACCCTACAGTAATATCTTTGGTCAAAATTGATTCAGAGAAGAAAAAAATGATGCTGTTTAAAATGTTATGTAAATTCAATGGTGAGGTTTTATCTGAACAATGGTGAACCCCACCAGTAGATACCAGAAATATATACATCTAATACAAAGGATTCTAATGTAAGTAATGTGTCACTGCATGGATATCTGGCAAGATGGTCTCCGTGGAGAATCATAGAATACAGTGCTGAGTTTTCCTCTCTGAGATCAACACAGTGACACTATGCAAATAGCAGTTATTGTCAAATGTAGTGAGTCTTGAAATTCTTACAGAGATTTCATTTGTTGGAGGCCCACTTAAATGGCTTGTGACTATGAAGTGTTGTTTTTGCTTCACAATAATATGCCCAAAGAACTTGTAACTGCCTGAAAACTGTAAGGAATCTCTAGGTTTTTCTTGGTGTGGGGAATTGCAACATGACAATAACATTGTATGAGACACATCTCATCATATATCAGCCAACAGGGAACTTAAAATCTGAGTTATAGAGTTGGGATTTTTTATGCTACTTTCTTCTTGTTTCATATTTTCTTCTAAATAAGACAGGGCAAGTATTCATCATTTGTTTACCACTTTGAAAAACTATCACATCTTCATTATATGATGTTCAACTCTCTTCTACAAACCAGAGTGAGAGAAACCAGAGTGGAGAGTATTTGCTATACATTTACCACATTAGAAATACCAGGGAACAAGCACACTTCTCAGAAGCAGAACTGCCTCAACTCCTGAAGACAGAATGTACAAACTCCACTTTACTACATAAGTTCTTGCACTTTGAATGGAACAGTTTGTAAATATATGCTTTATTCTACATCCTGAGTTTCCCCAGTTGGATTAGATTCTGAGTACTCAAAGTTGTAATTTGGCTTACAGCAATACACTATAAGGTACCTTCTTTTCTTGCATTGTACTAAACCTCAACTTAAAATGACCTGATACAATTACCGACCATTAAATTATTCCCTTTGGATCTGATTAAAAGACAAAGAAAAGCAATAAACTATCTTAGGTTCAGCGTAATACATCAACAAAAGTCCCATCCCCCAAATAATCTCCCACATAAAATGATCTAATTTAATGATCAGACATAAATGTAGGAAGGATCCTTCAATCTAGAAAATAGTCCCTTGATATTTATTAACTTTTATTAGTTTTTTTTTATTTTATGTTTAGAAGCTGCTTCTGTGGGATTATATTTAGAGAAGGGCTTTTTGTAAAGTCTACAAATAGCAGGAAAATAAATTGTATTTCTAGTTAGATCAGTTGTTAATTGTATTATCAAATCTTTTGATATATTCTAAAAATTGATATATCTAAAAATTGGAAAAAATCATTGTATGAATATCAGTATTAGGGCACCACCATACAAAAAAATGAAGAAGGATTTCTTGGTCCATTGCTATTAGTTAATAATGCATCCCATGGTAAAAATCATTTCAATAAGTAGGAAAATATAAAATGTAGAAGATAAAGAATGATACATCCGTATAAAGAAATTTAAAGCTATATCAATAACAAAAAACATTCATTAAAAAAATCCATTTAACTGTGAGCCTTATCTCCATGTGTTTGATAACTTGACTCTCAATAACAATTTATACAATACATTTCTCATTCTTTTATTTAATCAGTAATGTTATGTCATGTGAAGAGAAATGTTCCAAGGAGCTGATATCAGAAACAGTGTTGCCTTAATAGCAGTACAACTGATAAAGTCTGTTTGGAATTGAACATTTAATTCATTTGTAAAATACAGTATCAGATAGGAGTTTTATTCTGCTTTTATAGTAGAACACTAGAAGTTATACTTTTTGTCTCACTGTGCGATTCATAATTAAATGCATTGTCACAAGTGCTTTTTGGCTGTTAAATTAGAGAATAATGGATAATTTTACCTGGATGGTGCAAATTCCTATTGAAGCCAAATAATTTATCAATATTGTGCACTTAATGAGTTGACATTTATTGAAAATTTGGATTGAATTTATGTACATGTTATTAACACTATTTGGTTATGTGGTATGTGTTTTATGCGTTTCTAATGATGAAATTTATATTAGAAATCTATATTCTGCTTGTACATATACAAACAAATTTTATACCTGTACCTTATAAATCCAAGAAATTCTGAACATACTGTTTAATGTTTATTTGATATTATGGTATTTATAGCATGAGTTCTATTTCAACAACACTTTACCCAAATTATTTTTTTCTTAAAATTATTTATGCATATATGTTATTAAACACATAATTAATTCATTTTATTGAATATATTTTCATCTGGGTTACATTTAACTAAAATCTTTATACCTTTTTCCTGTTTCCTATTGTCTTGCAATGTTATGTCCAAAATGTAAAATTGTAATAGTTGTGCTAAAACTTTAATTCTAATAATTAATTATGCTATCAATTTGGAAAATTGAAAAAAAATATGAATTCTAGATTTTTAGAAAACTTGTTCTCTATATAAACTTAAGAAATTTTAAATTAAAACTGAAAAGTATAGGGAGAGGGGTAATAGCTCAAAGAATAAGTGCTTCCCTGGCAAGCACAGGTTCCTGAGTTCAATTCCCAGTACCACAAAAAAATATAGTTCAACAAAACCGAACAGTAAAATGGCAGACTAGCTATCATGAGAAGTGTCACAGCCTCATGTGAGCCCTTGGTCTGAGAATTTGTTTTTATTCTTACATTTTCAGGTGTCCATATTAATAAAGTATATTTCATTTAAAGCATGAATTTTTTATTTACAAAAAATCCACTAGGTAAATAATTATTGAATCTTTGATATAATTCAGCTATAAAAAAACCTGTAAATATAATTTCATGTATGCACCTTGTACAGTACCAAAACGTTATGAAAACAGTTTGCAATGTATTAATTCATCGACTCTGTATGGTTAAGGTGTCTTGAAACTGTCTGATTGACATTTGTATTTTAATAAAATAAAAATA
>PVKA01020212.1:0-16517 GCA_004027165.1 Ctenomys sociabilis | reverse complement strand
TTTTATTTTCCTAGCAAATAATAATCACCTGATGTGTAGTGCAGAAGCAGAAATAATAAATGATAGGGGAGCACAGGTTTTCTTGCTTAAGGTGCACATAACTTAGGATGCAATTTTTTTAAATCACAAAGAAATAAATGTCTGATAGAAGAATATTGTCTGTAAAGGACTTTATGCAGTAAACACACAAAGAACATCCTTCATGGTGAGTTTTACTATGTACTTATCCCAAAGGCAGAGATGCCTTTTATGTAAGATATGTTAACAGTGGCTATTTACCAAAACCAAACATCACACAGGGATTAAAAAGTATGTTATGTCTTGGGAAATTTTTTAAAATTCTCTGCCATTTCTGCTATTTGCAGGTGCATGCTCTTTTGAAATTTTGAGATAATATTTGTTATAAATCTTGGAATCACAGATTTTAGAATTTATATAGTTAATTACAAGTTTCTAAAATTAAAACACTCTTAAACTTATATAATATATAATGTTAATGTTTAATATTAATTATATATAATTTTAATTTGGTGCAGCAAATTCCATTCTTTTGTTGTCATTACTCTTATTATAGTTTACTGATGAACTTGAGCAGAAAAATTGGATCAATACAAATATCAAACAAAAATATGTTCCTGTTCTTATATCCTATGATTTAATTTTTAATTTTTAATTGGTATAGTTTGCAGTACAAAATAATTACATTCCTTTGGGAAGTTGGTACAATTGCACAACATATCTTAATGGTTTGTCTTCCCTTTCTCTCTGCCTCCTGTGCTTCAGTCTTTATGTCTTCTCTCTGTTTATAAAAGGTTTTAGCATCCATCTTCTGATTTGCACTTTATTTTATTTATATTTTTGTTTTCTCATATATGCCAAACTGTTCTAGATAAGCTTCTCGGTCTAACTTATTTCACTTAATATTATGATGTCAGAGTGCACCTAATTCCTACAAAAACCTTAAATTTATCCTCCCTTGACTTAACAATAGTACTCTGTGTATAAATACTGCGTTTTTATCATTTTTCTGTTGATGAACATAAAGGCTATTTAATATTAAACAACTATGAGTTGTGCTGCTATGTAGTCAGAGGTGTGGATTCATCCTTATTGTCCGATGGCATCAGGTCTCCTTGGAGACTGCAAGAATAAAAATAATTGTGTTGAAAGGAATTTCTACTTTGGGGTGTGTGTGTGGAGGGGAGTGTGTCTGAATAGTCTCCATACTGACTTTCATGGGTGGTTTTAATTGGTTGTTTTCCCATCAGGAGTACAGAAGTGTTCCTTTTCTTCTGAAGCCTCATCAAAATGTGTTATCTGATTGATGGTAACCAAGAGGAAGATGGAATCTCTATGTTTTAATCTGGATTTGTAGAACGGCCAAGGATAGAAAATATTTTATTGATTTATTGACAATTTATACTTTTCTTTTGAGAAGTTTCTAATCATTCTGGTTGCCTTTCATTTGATGAGGTATTTTATTTGAATGCATTTAAATCATCAGTATTCTTTTATTTATATGTTGGTAATGCAGGGTCTACAAGTCTACAATACACAGATCGGACTCAGAGTGATCCTCCTGACCAAGCACTGGGATTAGAGGCAGGTGCCACCCCTTCTGGTCTCAAACACCCAGTCTCAATTGCTGTCTCAGCACATCCTGAGGGAGGGTCGAGTGTAGCAGGCCAATGGGCAAACCCTGGTCCCTGAGCCTGTCTAAGCAGATGCTTTAATCTGCTGAGGTATCTGGCCGGACCTGGTATTCTTAATGCAGTCTAGATAGCAGTTATTCACCTGAATACGAGGTGACAAACATTTTTCCCATTCTTAGATTGTCTCATCACTGTAATGGTTGGATCCTTTGCTCTAGAGAAAGTTTTTAATATGCTATGGTCCCTTTTATTGATTCTTGATTTGAAGTTTGTGTACAATTGAGATAAGCGTTCAGAAATTTTTTCTTATGCCATGTCTTATAGAGTTGTTTCTATTTTATCATTTAGAAAAATGTTTCTGTTTTAATATTAAATATTTTTCCTTTTAAATTTTATTTTCTAGCAGGGAGATAGGTAATGGTCCCTGTTTGTCTTTAGCCAGTTTTCTCAGAATGATTCATTAAGGAAGAATCCTTTCCTCCAGGGGATCAAAGATCGGTTGCTGACTGTGCTTGTGATTGACTCTGTGGCTCTCATTATGTCCAGCTTATCTGTTTATGTGCTAATAGAATGCCGCTGTATCCCTTTAGTCAATAATGTAAGTGTATTTGGGAATTGTGATATTTCCTGCTTTATTCTGTTGCCCTGTACTGTTTTTGTTATTTTTGTATATTTTCTTGTTCCATACAAATTTTAGGATTATCTTTTTCTAGTTCTACCAAGAATGTTCTTGGTATTTTGATTTCATGCACTGTGACTTTTAAGGCATAGGGAGATATGCAGTATGGATAAAGGAAATCAATTCTAAAAGTAATGACAATGTTCTAAACTTATTTTGGACACACAAATTTCTTCCATTATATTCTTTAAATTCAATGCTCTTTATAGACTGTTCTTTATGCATGAAACCATTTACATACAATCAGTAAAATCAGATATGTGTTTTACTTCAGGTTGTTTTTTGTTTCTTCAACTTAAAAAATTATCTTCTTCTTCTTCTTTTTTTTTTTTTTTTGGTGGAACTGAGATTGAACTCAGGCCCTTGTGCTTGCCAGGGAAACCTTTCTTTCACTGAACCATCTCCCCAGCCCCTAAATTCCTCATTCTCACAGTCATTAGATATTAAATCACACTTTTATTAGTCATCCTCACAAATTATATGTGAAAAATTATATGTGAAAATTATACGCAATGAGGTCTGTAAAAGGGTTCATCAGTGTGAGACAGTTCTTTTTTCAGTTCTGAGCAAGTATGTGAAAGAGCTCAACTGAGTTTTATCACAGAAATTCAAACTGGTTAAATATTTAAATGAAAAGTTAAAGAGCCAATTTTCTGCATTAAGTTAGATGAGAGGAAATAAGACATAGAGACAGTGACTTTTGTGTCCTATAACATGTCTTCCAACTGTTAAACTGATATGAGTGACAGCAGCTTTGTTTATATTTACAGCAAAGAAGATTTGCATATACGTCATGTAACTGCATGACAAATGCTGAATAGTTATACCCCAGTTTGCTTTATTATGAAGTCCTATGAATGTATTGCATATAGAAAAAATGAACTAATTTATATTTTTCTTGCCCAGCACATTTAAAATTAAATAGATTTATATCTTTAAAAATGTATGAAAATTAGTACAAGGACATAGATTTGATATATCAGTTAGGAAAGCTTACTATGGAGGAACTGTGTTACAGCAGCAGATAGTTTCATGGTAGGCTGTCTTTCCCATTACAGTAGAGACCACGTAAGGAAAAAGGTGAAAAAGTAGCCAAGACAACAACCAGCTTACAGTTAGAACAGGGAGCTTATATCACGTTGGGGAAAAAAACCTAAGGCACAAAGAATGTTGTGAGGTCAGACTGAGCTGTCTTGAAACACAATTGATTTAAGGTTATTCCAATGATATTTGGATAGATCGGAATATCTCCGAAAGGCATGGAGTGTTAAGAATCATGGTTTTTGGTAGATGATTACAGAAGTTTAAACTTCTGAGATGTTCTGCTTGAAATGAGTTTTGTCTTAATTGTTTTGTTCTTTAATATCTAAGCATAGTTCAATCTTCACGTGACAGAAGCAAATTTGTGATGCTTAAGGTGTATTTGTAACTGCCGCATTCAAAAGCTGATGAGCAGCATTGCGACTGTAGTTGAGAAGGGGTGAACTGTCTTAAACAGTGTTCATGTTGGTCTTAGATCCCATTGGTTTGGTAAATGAAGTCAAAACACAGGCGCTTTCTGTTTTTATGCAAGTGTAGGACTCGTGTGTATCTGTGCCTTCAGAGACTGTATGATAAAATCTCACATGAAGGTAATATTTACTCCATGAACTAACTCATTCATTTGAGTTTTCAATTTAAATACAAAGTAACTAGCATGGTGTGTTGTGTTCTTCTAATTCTATGTAATTCTCAAAGGCTTATAATATATTAGAATAACACAGTAATAAAATGTAAAAAAGTGTTACTTTGTGTAACAAGGATGCATTAATTGTTTTAAATAACATTGGTATGAAGATGTACTGAATATTAAGGAGAAAAAAACTTTTTCTTTTTCTTTTCTTGCGGAACCAGAGATTGAACCGGAGATTGTGCTTGCCAGGGAAGCACTTATTCCACTGAACCAGGTCCCTATCCCAACGAAAAAGTTTTTTTCAATAAAATATATGTTTATTGTACAGATTAATTAAGAAAATAATTCAAATAATTTGGAAAATAATAATGTACATTATATTTTATAAGGCTGGGAAATAGCTCATCTGTCTAAGTGCCTGCCTGGCAAGCATAAGGACCCAGTTCAATCCTTGGTAGCACATGCCATGTAGATCTTGTGCTGAGAGAACCACTAAAACCAGGAATGTTGGCACCTGCCTATACACCCAGGACTGGGGAGGCTGAGGCAGGAGGATCCATAGGAGTCTGAGCTGTGTAGCAAGACAAGTGAATAAAAAAATAAATGATTTACAAAATATAAAGATATATTCACAATGAATTATTTTTGGTGTCTAAAGCGTAAGAAGGTGAACTAAATTTTATTACTGAAAGTAACAAGCACAATATATTTATGCAAACCTGTGTGCTAAATACCTACAATCATTACTGTGTAAAAACCAATTTTCTTCTTTGTATTTTAAGGAAGGGTCTACAGGGTGTTCACGGTCTCGTGACTAGACTGCACTCATAGTGATTCCCCTGTTTACAGCCTCCCAAGATCTGGGATTACAAGTGCCCTCCACGATGCCCAGTCTTAATCTCAGTCTCAGCGAGCTCCAGGGGCTGGACTAGCACTGCAGACTCAGGTCCCTGTGCCTGCTTGCAAGCGCTTTAATCTGCTGAGCTCTTTGGCCACCCTAAAATCCAGTTCTGAATGTGTTATATATTAATGGTAAGGCTTTACTTACAAGGTATGAAGCTCTTTGTGATCACCAGCACCACAAGAACTAAAAACTTGTTTCTTTGACGTACAGTGATAGTTACATTTGAAATTGTTTCATGGCTGTACCATGATGTTAAAGGATTTCTAATAATTTTCAGATTAATTTCTTCTTTTTCAAAGAGTAAACTCACAAATCAAAGAGAGGTAGAAGACTCCTGAAATAATTACCTTTTTATTTTTGAACTTGGCAACTCTATTTACTGTTTCGTTGGATTAATAAAAATAACTTCAAGTTACGAATGCTCTGTTGGATTGTGGATTTCACACAAAACAGTTTTTCCCGACAGTTAAGTTTCAGTGGGAAATCAAATGTAGGCAACATGGGGGATTTAAAGCTTCTATTTGTGAATATTTACATAAACTATGTTAAAATATTTTGTTTGGCTCCTTTCCCCCCACTTTACATGAAGTATTTTATCACAATATTAACAAAGAGATTTCTATAATATGTAGTTTTTTTTAAAGAAACAAACAGACCTGGGAGAAATAAGTCTGAAGGAGTCTGTGAATTTCAAATTAAGTTTCTTTGCCTCAAGAAAACACTCAGCCTCCATGAAGAATTCACTAAGCTGTCTTAACTACTTGACTCTTTCTAGCTCTGGAAATAAGGAGGAAGTCTTTCCTTTTTACCTGCTTTCATTTGCAGACAGACAAATTCAAACCTGCTTTATTGCTACCTAGAAATTCACAGTTATTTAAGAACCCTTAACTCCTTGTTTGGTCTCCATGTGTTAATCTTCTCACAGTGTATTTCGGGATATGTAAAGTTGTATTTTTGTGAACATTTGCTTTCTCTTGGAGAAATAAATTTCCATAAAGCTAAACTCTCAAATAGACAGTTTTATGATCTACAATTCATGGATAAGCCTCACTGTTGGAAAGGAGTGGAAATTTTATTTTATTTTTTCTATTGTCTGTTTCCCTTTGAAGCGTCAAATAAGATATTGACATTTTTAGGCACTTAAGCTATTTACTTACTGGGACTTAACGAGCTGTTATGAAGTGAACCTTATTCCCACCGTGCATTTCATACAACTATTACTTGAACTTCTTTTCAGGAAGATTTATCTACTAATCAATATCATTCTTATTGTGCCATTTCCAGAAGCACTGAAAACACTTCCCCTCTGAAGCAGGGCTCTGCTGCTTTAGTCTACCTGCTCCCGGAGTTGTACAATGCACAGCGGGGACTCAAACAGGTGGATCAGGAGTTGGCTATGGTTGCCATTATTTTTCAGCCATTGCAGAAATAGTGGAAAACCCTTCAATTGCATTATTAAGGAAAAAGCAAAACGTTTTGGATATTCAAAACAAGAATTGAAACTGTTCATTTTACTTAAAAAGAACATGTCAAGACATTAATTATTAGTTGTTTTTAAAACACATATTTTGAAAGATGATTTTACATCATTAAGCCATAGAACCATAGATAAAAATTCATCCTTATCAGGGAATGATATATTTGGAATAGTTTCTATTCCTTTAAAATTAGAATTTTGCAAGAAAGTAGGAAACAGGGAATACTTAAAAGACTGATTCACAAAATCTCTTTTCAATTACAGCACTGTCCATGTGATACTCTCTGCACATGATTTACAGGTTACAGACATCCAATGGCCTTTTTCTCCCAATTACAAACAGATTAAGCAGGGCTGATTAAGAAAGACTACACACACGGGGTTATTTGCTCATACAGGGGTCTTTGACAATGCCTCCTCTCTGTGCCCTCCCATTTTATTCGCTTGCAAATCACCGTGCCCAAAGAAGCCTTTACTCCCCCAAACTCGAGCCCGGAGCCCTGCAGCGCCATCAGCTGCAATATCTTCTTTTCTGAAGAACGTCTCTTATTAATCAGAAACACGGAATGGAAACCAATCAGATAGAAGAGTTCCTTTGGCTTCAGCTTCCTGCCTGTCTGAGTTAAAAGTGATGCAGAAGAGAGAGGCACTGAGATGCGCGAGGATTCAGCTCGGAAGAGACTGTAACCAGAGAGAGAAGGAATGAGACAGAAGCAAGGACGGAATCCTCAGTGCTGAGCGAGGCTAATTCAGTTCTGCTACTGAATAAGGTACTTTGCTGAACAATATAAGCTGTTCAGTTTTTTGCTTTTTTTACGATGAAGTAGTGCAAATATTGTTTCTAGTCTTTCTCTCTCTCTCTCTCTTTCTCTCTCTGTCTCTCCCTCTCTGGAAGCAGGTAAGAATACATTTTATAGTTTGAATAAAATATTTACATTTAAATGCCATTGCTAAAATACACAATATTTGTTTCTTAGTTTTAAAAGCCCTGATTCCTATCCGATTTCTTTTGCAGTCCTCAAATTTCTATATAAAATATTATCATAAATATAAAACTAAAATTCAAAGTATATTATTTGATTATGGGAGCTTTCAAGGTCTCATTTATTAATGTGTTTGTGTTTATTTTTATTACTGTAATTTGAAAAGGCTTTCTAGCATCCTCATAACTTTTGTTTAAATAATTTGAGTGAAAGCTATGAAAATAATAGCATCTTTGTAAGTTAATAAAAATGATGTATGTTCAATATTTTAAAAATAAAATAATGTATAAGTAGCAAAGTGGCACATACAGAAGTAGGCACCAGCTGTTACAATGAACTTGAGCACTTACATAGGGAAGGGAAATTTCCTCAGTAGTTCTGATTCTCTTCCATGTCAGTATTACAAATTTGACACTTCAACTGTAATTGGCAAATGTATTTAAACGGAATGGAAACTTGATGAAAACCACAGGAAACTGAATGTGTCAAAAGCAAGGCCGGCATTTTTAAAATCTGAGGCAATGTGGAAAATGAAGTGACATGATGGAAAATTGCTTTATTTTGTTGTATCTTTTCCTAGTATAGCCATGATAGCAGTTGTACCTTTTGCACATACATTAATTACAAAAACTCTATGAATTTTACTCCTCAAGGTATCTCAATTCTATATAGTATTTATCATTAGATACTTTTAAGGGGTGAAGTTTGTAGAAACTCTTTTTTTTTAAAGTAAATTACAACAGGAGGAAAATTGTTTGCTCCAGTAGATAAGTTTGCATTTATTTAACTGAGGAACTTTTTCATTAGGATGAAATGAACCATAGGTTCAAAAAGAAATAATTCATATTGGGGATTTGTTGAAATTTATTATGTTATAGTGTAGATATCTGAGATTCTTCTTTGCTTGTTCACAAGACTCCTAAATTCTATGTAGCATAAAAATTAGTGATATTGTGAAATCAAAAAGTGGTAACTTTTGTGAAACTGGAAGGAAATTTATTATGGCTTCCCCTGGTTTTTATCTATGAATGTGAACTGTTACCCATATTCAAGGTACTTTAATTTGTAAAAAAAAAAAAATAAAATCTCCTACATTCAATAAAGATAAATGCTATGCTCAGATTCAATCTCTGATTCATTGCCTGGGAAAAGCTATGTCAATCGTGGAAATCATTGTGTAACTATGCAACTGGTTATTGCAGGCTTGAACAGGAGATCTTCTGAAAGCTCAAGAAATTAAACTAATGTGCTATTCCAGCACTAACACTAAAGATCGTAGATGTAAAATACAAATTGCGCATTTCTCTTCCTGTTACCAAAAATGTTATGGGTTCAAGTGAAGTTTCTCAACCTAAGAATGCATAAGTAATTGCATACATTTAATATATACATGCTGACATGTGGAAGCACTACCTAATTTGTGTGTATATGGTTTGAAAAATAGAAAAACATATGATAAAGTACATTCTTTAAGCAAATGTAATTCTGAAAATATCAATAGAAAAATGATTTGAAGCAAGCAGATGATAGAAGCAGTTCAAAAGTAATGCACAAACTTCAAATGAAATTTGTAGTACTAATAATACAATAATAATAAAACATAATTTCCTTATTAGATAACTACATTTTTCCTTTCACTTAAACTATTTGGCAGTTTAAAAGTATTTGAAATGGTTTCCATAATTAGTCACTTTTGTGTTCATTAAGTAACTGAAAAATTGCCTTATATCACTACTTGTGTCTAGTCAGATCCCAATTCACAATTGATATTGACTTTATATTCTTGGTTGTGAGGTTGTGTATTATTTAGAAGTTTTTTTGAATCTCTCCTTGCATGGATGGGATTCATACTTTCTCAAAGTATTGCCATAATGGCTTAGAAGAAAAGCTTAGTGAATACAATATCCTGTCCATGATGTATTTGCTAAGTAAGATTTCATAGATAAATGGAAGTTTTTCCTTTCTCTTTGTTAGTCTCTTTAGACGTCAATGATGGCAAGATTGTCCCTTCTCATATTTTTAAAGTATTCGACTGTGTCAATACTTAATGCTCTGTTGAATACTTAAAAGTATATAATACAAAATATATGAGTGATATGACAACATATTCTGTGAAAATAAGTGAAAATTAATTTAAGAAATACATATAGATTATATTAAATAAACATTGTCGGAAATTTGCTCTCAATGAAAAAGGCTAGATGGATTATTATTTGGCATAAAGATACATGCTTCAATTTAACTTATCATTAGTTTGATTACTTCTTGAGTTGTTCACTCAAATATGCATTTGAGTATACTGCAGAACTCATTGGAAAATGGTGTTATCTTGAAAAATGTTAGATATAACCTTTTAAATGTACACTTGAATTTAAGTGTATATATTTATTCAGGTAAAAGTATGTATAGATAGATACAATGTGTGCATATATATGTAAAAAATAAATGTATTAGCTACTGTATAGGCTATTTTGTGAGTTTTACAACAGAAAACATACTTTCTTGGATATTTTACATCTTAAATAAACTATTTAAAGTTAAGTTTTCTTGAGAAGAAGCCAAGCTGACCATGACCACCAAGACATAGACATGACATAGGTGGGCTTTTTTAAACCTGAATTTAAACTTCTAGGAGTATGTTTTTAAGTGAAGACTCTAAGACATATTTCCTAATATAAAACAATGTATTTCTCTGAATCTTATATATTTATTTCAAATAAGAAGTTTATTTCCAAATAGATGCCAAATAATTGTGTTAATATCCATGATGTTATGTTATTTAGGGGTTTATAAAAATTTTTAGAATTTTATAGAAGCAAATGGAAGAACTTCCAGTTCTGACTTTGAGTAAGAGAAAACAGGTTTTAAAAGATCAGGTTATGAAACTAAAAATGTCTGATGGTATATGAAGATTTGTCCACATTATATGCAAATGCAGCATGCTCAGTTATGAAAATTACATCACTAACATTGATGCTGATTGGATTAATGAATGAAAAATGTATTAAAAGATCAAAAGAGAGATGATATATAGATGATAGATAGATGAATGGATAGATAGATTGCACAATTTCCTTTACTGTTTTGAATGTTTTGCAAAAGTTTGGTCTCTTATGAGTTACTTCAGTTTCTGGGCCTAGAAGCTCCATTATCCCCATCATATAAATACAGTAAGAAGTGCAAAGCACAGAGTGTCCTTAGAGCACTTTTATGCCTTCCTACTTTAGTCCTAATGTCTTAGTGTACACCTCCCTAAATGCAGTACTAGTTAGAAATGGTCTTATGACCACATTACAGATGTAAAGTGCTGGGATAAGAGCAGACTCTGGAGCCTAAGCAAGAGAAATTATCTTATTAGCAAGAGTGAGAAACACTTCACCAAAAATATGAGTCATGACAATGGATTTGTCTGTCTGTTTATGGAAAAAGGAAGTTTGAGGGAGCAATGCTGCTGGTGGTTGCTGCCTGTGTATTTTATGTTTTAATTTTGTTTTTAGGAGGAGACATGGAAAGGGAAGAGCTAAATATTTCTTAAAGAGACATTCGAAGTTATTTTGCTCATCACATTAATTTAGCAAACTAAATCCATCACAAGAGGAATAGTGTTCTCTTGTTTTCTATTTATCTTGATGAGAAGAAAATTTTTGGCCTTTCTCTTTATAAAACATCAGAACATATGATTAATTGATAAGGGTGGATGAAAAAGTCTGACACTCAAGTCCAATTTTTGAAAGTGTTCCACAGTGCAGAAAAACATGAATGGATTTATTTTATTTTTTACTCTGTTTATTTTAATTTATATTAGAAATATCAGTAATTAATAGTTCTCACTTAATGTTTGAGTTCAAAGGTTTAGTGTGTTCCTAAGTGTATTGGAAAAGCAGGTATGTCTGATGGACTTATACTGATATATGCTGTATTTACCACGCTTCATATAAATTAATAGAATATCCAGTGTATAATCAACCTCTCCCTCATAATTAGTGGAACAAGATCTGGGAGAGTAGCTCACAATCTGAAATACTAAGTGAAGTCACTTTGAAAGAAGCAACAAGGGCCGGCAAGATAGCTCATCAGTCTAGAGCACCTCTCAGGGACCGCGGTTTGAGCCCCAGCACCACATGCCATGCTGGTCCCTCCCCCCAGGGCGGGCTGAGCTGATCCCCCACCCCTGCAAAAAAAGAATCCGTGATGTGTAGCGAGACACTGTAATAAATAAATGAATTAAAAAAAAAAGAAAGCAACAGCAAGCAATCCACATAAGCGTGTATTTTCAAGAGAAACAATGATTCACTCTTTTAGTGCAACTGCAATAATATCTCCAGAAATGTTCTCTTAGAGTTTTTCCTAGATTGGTTCCACATATTTTTTGTTCCTGAAGGAAGTTACTATAAATATTTTACGTAGTAGCAGAAGCATTTTTTTTCCAAAATATTTGTTTGTACATATGTGCTACAAATTCTTCTGAATATAAGTAATTTATAAAAAAATTAAATCTTTTATTTATAAAAATTAAGTATTTTATTTATTTTAATAAGTGCACCAATGAAACATTAGAAATTAAGCTTTACAGTTAGGTCTATTGATATCTATACATCTGCATAGATGTCCATATCAGTATTTACATATATATGTATCCTTATCCATAGGTCAATTTGTGTGTTTATATATGCATAAAGGAAAACAAATTAAATAACACAATCAATTATTTTCATATATAGATTTGTTATAGATTTTATTTAAAATATTGGTGTAGCATAAGGTATTTGAAACCTTTTTTGGGGGGAATCTGTACATATTCTAACATGAACAAATAAAATACATTATATTTTTATTTTTGGATAAACATAAGGATGTGCTGAGATTCCATTGTTCCCTCCTCAATAGCAGAGCCAAGCTAATTATTTAGTTTCAACTAAATAATTTCAACATTATTTCAAAGTTCTTTTCCCCAGATTTCTGCTGTACACAGATATTTATGTTTCACAGATAAAATTCTGGTTTAGGATTTTAAAAACTTATTTAATTCAAAAATTATTCACTTTCATGTCAAAGACTAAACTATGTTTGTAAGGTTTTTGTGAAATCAATTTTTAAATATATTCAGACTATTAAAGTTATTTCTATGTGAAAATGTTACATATATATGTCTCACATTATATTTCAGTAACAATGTTACTAAAATAAATTTCTATGAAATTATTAAAAATATAGATAAATAAATCTATTAAAAAGATTTTCGGTCCAGGGAGGTAGCTCAGTAGAATAAGCACTTGTCAGGGGAATGCAAAGGTCTCAGTTCAATCCCTAGTTCTACCAAAAGAAATAAAAGATTTTAGGGACATCTTACACTATTTTGAAATTTGCAGATTACAGTTTTATAAAAATATGTCATATTCATAGACAATATTTTGTTATTTAAAATTGAGATACAAAAGTAAAAGTTTGAAGATAGGTCAATCTTTAATCACTTCTATAATACAAATGATTCTCTATGCAGTCATAGAATACATTGATTTTCTACAAATATGTATTCTAAAATACTAATATATACAGTTTAATTAAATGTAAAGTTGTGCATTTATTTAGATATTAAGTATTTGGTAGTTGATCTATTTTTTCTCAGTACATGGTTTTGGATTAAGAATGTACATGAAAAGTGATCCTCCACTGTATCCATTTTGAGAAAAGTTTAGAGGTATCAAACTGATTTTGATATATAGGATGGATGTCATATCAGTCAAGATTCCAAAGAGTCTTTCTTATTTTTCATGTTATTTAAAATATTCTTGATAGCACAAATAATATAACATAGCAAGTGATGTAAGTCAGTCTAATATCTTATGTAGTATAAGCATATATAATGAATTAATATGTAACTATCATTTACTATGTCTAACATGCAAAGTAAAGTCCCTTTTGTTTTACTTTTAAGAGCTGGTGTCGGACTCAAGGCCTCATGCAGTCTTAAGCCTGTGCTATGTCCTCAGTCCCTGACCCCATGTTTTGTGTTGAGAGTGTCACAGATATTTTTTTACCTTTGAAATACAGTTATACCCTTTGAAGAAAGTTATCCAACTTCTATTATCTTTTTACTTCTGCTTCAATTGTAAATAGTTTTATAAATAGAGTTCACTTGAATTGCACGTTGCCTACTACTTTCTAACAAACTAAGCATAAACCTTTGGTGATTCATAGAAAGCAGACACACTTTTCCCATGTGATGAATTATTTATCTCGTTACTTTTGCCTCCTTGTGCTTTCTTCCTTCGTCTCAACCCCAACTCTGCTGACACTTCTGTTCCACACCTACTGCTTTGCCTCTTCTTACCATTTCTCCCCACGCCACTCCCTCACTTCAAAGACAGAATATATTTAACTACAAATGCCTTCCCTTTTTAACTTGGCTTTCGTTGTTGAAGATGATTCACTGTCAAACTGAAAGAGGCTTTTCCCACATAAGAAATGCCTTAGAAGCTGGGAATTAATAAGAAGTTGTCCATATATTTTTCGAGAAATTTAAATTTTATAACTCTTGTTACTTCTGCTGTCTAACTAACTGAAAAGGAGCCTCATACAGAACTGAATATTATCAAAGTTATATTCATTAAGAGAGAGAGAGAGAGAGAGAGAGAGAGAGAGAGAAGGCAAGGAGAAAGACTTCCACTGAGATCTTTTCCTAACAGTTTGAGAATGTAGACCTACAGGAACACAGCTACAGGAACATTTGTTAGGAAAAGCTGGAAACTGAAGAGTAAGGCTACTCTGTGTGTACTTCATTTTTTTAAAAAAAAGCAGATAAGGGGAAATACATAGAGACATATGTTTAGACTGATTGAACTCAAGACCCCCATGCTCTGTTTGTTTTGGGTGCCAGGGATGGAAAACATTCAATTACATATGCTCGGGAAATGATCTGTTACTTAGGTACATGTCCACCCTCTATTCTACCCTCTCCACCTTTTTTTTTCTTTGAAACACAGAGTCCTCACAGGGCCAAACTGATGTTGAACTTGTAGGATCCTCCTGTCTCAGCCTCCTGAATTGCTTGGACTATAGACACGCACAACAGCACTCCAGCTCCTCTATCTTTTCATATTAAAAATAAATCCTCTGTTCTGTTTATATATAATAGAAATACTATTGTACATGGTAGCACACCAGTGTAGCAGGAAGTAATGTTTCTTCTTTTGCCACCATAGTGTGACACCTTACAAATACAGTCTTCAGTAGTCTATTTGTAATCCTTCATCAATCCCTCATTTTCTCTTTTGAAATTAGCAATTAGGAAAAAAGAATATTCTGTAATTCTTAATAATATATTGATCCATCCACTGACTGCATATTTAATTTTGCTCCATTTAAAAATCCTACTAATTGCATCCCTGCTGTTTTCCAATTCCGCTGCTTGGAAGCAGACCTTGCCTCACAGGGGAGGTCACGTTCAGATTGAGACCACTCTGCTGTCAAGCACTTCAGCTTTCAGACATTACATTTGCCATTGTGACAAAACAGCCTTGTGATCTTTGCTTATTAACTCTCTCTTTTATCTGACTTTTGCGTATATGCCGTGGAATTAACAGTGGTGTGCACCTCTGTTCTAGCATACAGGAATCTGAAGAACATTTTGTTTATTTTCTATTTTCCCTTCCCTATGTGCATTCAACGTGACTTCTATTTCACAATTAGTACTAGTTAATAGCTTACTTGACCCCCTAGCTGCTTGTGAGGAAGAAATCCCCTTTTGAAGTAGTTCCTAAAAGAGAAATAATGAGGAACCCTAAAATCAATCCAGACTACGTGTATAATAAGGAAGTTTTCATCATTTGCAGTTATTTCATACATAAAGGATGTTGCCAAATTCTGAGAGACATGCTCCGGCACAACCTGATTTCTTCTTTAACTCTGTAAACTATGAGCCAGTTTCTTTGATCAGAAATGTTAAGCCTGCTCAGGTTATGATTTTAATACATTTTAATTGCGTTTGAATTTCAACAATTCCCTTATCTACAGACACATTCTCTACAATATAATTTCAAAAAGTAAGATGCCAATCAAGTTGTTTTTTCTTCCCTTAACTTTCCTTACTCCTCAGCCTTACATAAAAATTTTCGGTGATTATGTTTCATCACATATTTAATGTTTCCCAATACCTTAGAATTTTAAAACTGTGCACTGGGTGTCTATAATCCAGTAACTAGAAATATATTGGAAACATACAACATTTTAAGAAATATTTGAGAAATAAATATTCTCAAATAAATAAACTTTCAAAAATCATTCTGGTAATTTGCAAATCACCAAAATAGATACGATCCTTAATGAAAAAGTCATTCTATATCTTTACCTGCCAGATTCTTTTTCATATTGTTTTGCTATTTACATGTCATTTTTCACTGTACATTCCCATTATAACTGTAACTACAGGTGTTTAAATAGGTGCTTATTTCCTATGCATCTCATTCTCAATTTAGAAAGTGCATCCTGGACTTTTAATCAAGGAGTACTATAAATACTTGGTCATAAATATGTCTGCAAGCCATTGCCTCAAAATATTCATAATTTATGTTTGCATTAGTTAAATTTTTATGAGATTATGTATATATTATATATTATATATTTTATATATATTATGTATATATAATTTAATTTTAATATGATATTTCTGGATGAACCTCAATAGCTTTCATAATATTTATAACTATCCTATGAACCTGTTTTTGAAACTGTCTCATTGCAATTTCATTCACATTAAAATAAATAAATAAATAAATAAAATTACAATGAAAAAGACTTCATATTAATCAGAAAAATTTTGAACTATTTTTTTTTCCATTTTAGGAAAGGGTGTACAGTGTGTTCAGTGTCTCACTATTAGATTGGGCTCCTAGTGATCTGCCTATTTACAGCCTCCCAAAAGCTGGGATTACAGGTGTGTGCCGCTACACTCAGGGTCAATTGCCATTTCAGCGTGCCCCGGGGTAGGTCCAGCACGGCAAATCTGTGGATTAAGCCCTCAGCCCCTGTGCTTTCTTGCAGGCTCTATTTGGCCAGCCCTGAATTATTTTAACAGTTCACAAATTAAATTGCTTTTTCCTAACAATATTATTTCATTGGAACAATACCAAAAAATGCCGATGCCTGTGCTGT
>PVKA01020211.1:0-40762 GCA_004027165.1 Ctenomys sociabilis | reverse complement strand
TTTTTTGTCTTTGAGACAGGGTCTCACTATGCAATTCAGGTTGGCCTCGAGCTCACTTTGTAGCTCAGGCTGGTCTCGAACTCACAACAATCCTCCTGCCTCAGCCTCCCGAGTGCTGGGATTACAGGCATGCGCCACCACGCCCGGCTTCCAGGCTGCTCTTTAACTTGCAATGATCCTCCTGCCTCTGCCTCCCCAGTGCTGGGATTACAAGACAGGCCTGTGCTACCACACCCGACTCTCAACTTCAATATAATATTCTATTGTTTGTCTGTTCTATTTAGATAGGTCCACACACCAATTTTTCCAATTATTTTCTATCATAAACAAGGAGATATATATATATATATATATATATATATATATATGTTTCATTATGCATGTGAGAATTACTCAAGGCAGGGATCAATACATTTTTTTTTTCTGGAGAATTTTTTTTTCCCCCAGAACTGGGTATTGAACTCCAGCCCTTGCTCTTGCCAGGCAAGCACTTATTCTCCTGAACTAGCTCCCCAACCCCAACACATTTTTTTCTGCAAAGCGTCAAAGAGTAAATATTTCAGCCTTTGCAGGCCAGGTAGTCTCAGGGGCAACTATTCAGTTTAGTTAGTTCAGGTTTTGAAAGCAGTTGTAATAAATGAATCGGCAAGGTTATGTTTTAATAAAACCTTATAAAAATAAGTAGAAATAGGATGTGGCCCAGGGGTTATAATTTGCAGACCCCTGCACTACAGTGTGTATGCATGTGTGTATATATGGAACTGCTTAGTCAAATTGTATTAGTCAGTAATAAACTGTTCTCCAAAAAAGGGTTATATCTATTTTTGGTCTCACCTGCAGAGCAACAAAGCTTAACAGATCTTTTCACTGTCAAGATTTTTTTTTTTTTTTTTTGGCAGAACCAGGGATTGAACTCAGGCCCTTGTGCTTGCCAGGGAAGCACTTATTCTACTGAGCCCATCTCTGGCCCTCACTGTCAGATTTAAATATCTATTTGACAAGAGAGAAAGGCTCAACACTCTAAATTTCTATTTTCTCAATTAGCACAATCTTCTTGGTGAGGTTAAGGAACTGTCATATGTTCACTGACAGTTTGGTGTTCTTTTTGAAAAATAGCCGTTTCAAAGTTTTTACCTATTTTTTCTCTCTTTTTTACTTTTTGTTTTTTGTGGAACTGGGGACTGAACTCAAGCCCTTGCTTTTGCCAGAGAAGCACATATTCCACTGAGCCATCTCCCTGGCCCTTTTTTACTGCTTTTTCAGACAGGGTTTTGCTATGTAGTTCTAGCTGGCCTTAGCAATCGTTTCTCAGCCTAGTTTTTTTTTGTTTGTTGTTTTAGTGAAGGGTCTATAGGGTGTTCAGGGTCTGACTACTAGATCAGACTCATAGTGATCCGCCTGTTTATAGCCTCCCAAGAGCTGGGATTATAGGGGTGTGCCACCACACCCAGTCTTAATTGCCATCCCAGTGTGCTTCACGGGTGGGGCCTGGCAGGCAGACCCCAGCCCATGAGCCTGCTTGCAGAGCTATTTGGCTGGCCCTTCAGCCTAGTTTTTATCTATTTTCAACAGGCAAAATTGGTTATTTGTAGGCTGGGGACGTAGCTCAGCCGTGCAGCACCTGCCTGGCAAACACGAGGTTCAGGGAAGCACTTATTCTACTGAGCCATCACCCTAGTCCAAACATGAGGTTCAGAGTTCAATTCTCAGTATAACAAATTGATTATATGCTGATTGGCAGTTCTTTATAGTTTATGTACATTAATTGTTTAATGTATTGCAAACATCTCCCCTCCCGCCCGTCTGTGGCTTAACTTGTTATCATACATAAAATTAAAAGCTTCATGGAATCAAAATTATTTTTTGTTTTTAAGAATATTTTTTGCCTCATGTGAGAATTTGAGATCACACAGATACTCCTATATATGCCTCTATTTTCCTCTGAAAGTTTGGTAGGTCTTTCCTCAGATATGGGATAATGGCTCACTTTGTCCTTTAGATTTTTATTTTTTTATTTTATTTTATTTTATTTTTTTTGTCTTTTTGAGACAGGGTCTCACTATGCAGTTCAGTCTGGCCTTAAGCTCACTTTGTAGCTCAGGCTGGTCTCGAACTCACAACAATCCTCCTGCCTCAGCCTCCCGAGTGCTGGGATTACAGGCATGCGCCACCATGCCCGGCTCTGTCCTTTAGATTTTTATTCAAAAGATACCTGTTCATGGAGTCCTTCTCTAACTCCTATTTAAAACCTTAGGAGCTGAGGATGTAGCTCAGTGGTCAAGTGTTTGCCCAGCAAGTACAAAGCACTAGATTTGATTCTCAGAACTGCAACAAACCAAAAACACTACTCTAAGCTGTCTCCTGATTTTTTATCCATACAGCCTGTTCCCATATGACATGTTATTGTCTCCTCTCACTACAGGCAACCCCCACAATATATGCTCAGTTCTTACAATAATGCATGGCACATAATAGGGAAACAGTAAATGTTTGAAGGAGAAAGAAAGGAAGGAAAAGCAGGGCTTACCCATGATTGCTATGGATTCTGGAATATTAAAACAATTAGATGCATTATCTTTAAATGGGGAAAGCTTACCAATAGGCATGTATCAAACAAACAAACAAAAAAAATCACAGCTCATCTTTAAACTCAAAGGTCCTCTTCTGTGGTACAACAGGGATGTAGAGACTATGAACACAGAGGGAATGGATAAGATAAGTGAGCCTGTAATCCCAGCACTCGGGAGGCTGAGGCAGGAGGATTGCTGTGAGTTCGAGACCAGCCTGAGCTACAAAGTGAGCTTAAGGCCAGCCTGAACTGCATAGTGAGACCCTGTCTCAAAAAAGACAAAAAAAAAAAAAAAGATAAGTGAGCAGCTGCCTTATTCTTCTGTCCCTAGACCACGTACAGCATGTAAGAAGTAGAGCAGGGCAGTCTGTTCCTCTCCAGCCACAAAAGCCAGCTTTATACAAACCTGGGTTCAAGTAATTAATCCACCTAAGTCCTTACTAACAACCTGTCATTTCATATACTTATTATTAGACTTTGGAAGATTAATAAAGAACCTTGATATACATAATCTAATTTGATTTTCACAATTCGCTTCATAGATTCTCACTTATATGAGAAACAGGTTTAGGAAATGAGACATTTTGCTTATGGTAAGAGCTAGTAAGTGGAAGAGCCATGGGGCTGGGGGCATAGCTCAGTGGCACAAGCAAGTACAAGGTCCTGAGTTTGATTCCCAGTACAAAAAAAAAGTGGGGGAGTCAGAAGCACTTGAATCTTGGTTCTTGATTTTTATTTTATTTTTAAAACTTATGCAAAATAAGCGTAACAGCCAGGTGCAGTGGCACATGCCAGTTGTCCCAGCTCCTTGAGAGACTAAGGCAGAAAGATTTCTTTAGTCAAGGAGCTAGCTTGGGCAACGCAGAGAATTATAAAGATGTACAGTATGGGGCCCAGGAGATAGCTCAATAGAATAAGTGCTTGCCTGGCAAGCACAAGGTCCTGGGTTCAATCCTCAGTACAGCATGAAATTCACTAATTTAACATTCAAACTACAAAAAAAAAAAAAAAAAAAAAATCATGGTTAAAAAGTACATAATATAGGGCCAGGCATAAAGCTTAGTGGCATAAGTACCTGCCTGGCAAGTGCAGGGTCCCAATTTCAATCCCTAGTACCAAAAATCCAAAAAGTATGCAAAGTAAAATTTATTAACTCATTTTTCAAATATAGAAGTTGTTATAGTTTGTGTCTAGATGCCCCTCAAAGCCTTATGCAGTCATGAGGCAGGCTTTTCGTGTTTGACTGATTCACAGTGTAATGCTACGATTATGGGTATGAGTGTTACACCAACCCTGTGGTCAATTGCCTGCATACAAAATAAAGGAAGGAAGAAGGCTTGCAACTGGCTCCTCCCTTGCTGCTTTTGCTGTCTTCTGTAGCCATAAACAACTGCCATCCATCATGTGCCACTTGCCTTGGAGACAGCCGAGTATGGACTGAAACCTCCACAAATTGTAAGCTAATAAACTTCTCCTTTTTTAATTTTGGGTGTCAGGTATTACATTCCAGCAATGAGAGAAGTAACCAAGACAGAGGTCAATAGTGTTAAAAATTGTCACATTGGGCCTGCATGTGCAGAAAGGCAGGGCATGATGGAACACGCCTGTAATCCCAGCTGTTGGGAGGCTGTAAACAGGTGGATCACAATGAGTCTGATCTAGTAGGGAGACCCTGAACATCCTGTAGACTCTCTCCTAAAAATAAAAAATAAAAATAAAAAACAGTCATATTGTTGGGAACAAATTCCTGGAACTTTATTATTTTGTAAATCTAAAATTCTAGTCACTAGACAGTATTTCCCTACATACTACTCAGGGTAACCACTATTCTACTCTCTGTTCCTGAGTTTCACTACTCTTCAGTATCTCATACATAGGTAAAATCATGCAGTATTTGTCTTTTTGTGACAGCCTTATTTCATTTAACATATTATCTTCAAGGTTCATCTAAGTTGTAGAATGTGACAGAGTCTTTCCCTTTTAGGCTGAATAGCTTACTGTATGGAACCTCTCACTTTATCCATTCATCCACTCATAGGCACTTGGGTAGTTCTATCTCTTGCCTATTGTGAATAATGCTGCTATGAACAAGGATATATATTTTTGATGTCCTGCTTCTGTATACTTGAACACAACTCAAGACTCTGAGACCCAGTTCTTTTGAGTATTTCCCCAGAAGTGGTATTACTGGATCATTATACAATGGACTTGAATTTTTATTTTGTTTTGAGAATTTTCATACTGTTCTCCATAGCAGCAGCACCACTCTATAATCTCAACAGTGCACAAAAGTTCCAATTTTTCCATACCTCCCACTTCTTATTTTCTGTTTTTTTTTATAGGAGTTTTTAAGTATATAATTTATTTATTAAGTATATAATTTAGTCTTTGATTTTTTTCTTTTTTTTTGGTGGACTGGGGATTGAACTCAGGTCCTTACACTTGCCAGGAAGCGCTTATTCTACTAAACTATCTCCCTGGCCCCTAGTCTCTGATTTTTTAACCCAGTGTTTTTTCTATCACATTATATACTTTCTGCGAGAAACAGAAATTTCAAGAGATAAAAATAAGAGTTCTAAGCAGAAATTATGTTCTTTCAAATACTATAAAAGAAAGCATATTACCAAGCAACTGCACTGAATTTAACAAAGTGTAATAGAAGGGTCATACTCCAAATGCCTGCCATTCTGGTCTTCAAAATATGTACTTCTTTTTTTTTTTTTTTTCAAAATATGTACTTCTTATCATGACATACCAGCTATTACCATACTGCCCCTTTTTAAAGGATAGTAAATGAAAAATAAGACAAAAAAATGTCACAAGACAGTCATGCTACAATGCTACTATGCTGTATATGGATGGATTTCTAAATATCTATGTAAATATATATGTGTTCATTCCTATTTTTTAAAAAAATATTTTTTCCTTCTTCATATTCTGTATGGATTTAAGAGTTTAGTATCTCAATACTTGATGGAAAATACATGTTCCATGTTATGCCAAAAATAAAAAGAAAAAAGCATATTTATGCAACTTACTAGCTCTGAATTCTTGAGCAAGTTAAGCCTCATCAGTAACATTAGATGGCTTATATGATTATTACTACATATACAAGGTGTCTTAAGAGAGGAGCTGGCAAACAATACATTCTTAAGTAGAACACTTTACTGCAAGGCTAGTGATGGGAAAAAGAATAGAAATCATACCAATTTTGGTAGCACTGTAGATGTTTTCAATAGGAAATATTTCTCCTAATCCATAGAGGAGAACCTTGGCCAAGGCTGGGACCAGTTGGGTAGTAGTAATCAGAACATTCACACAATTCTTCCTAGAAAGGAGTAAGAAGGAAAAGAAAAAACGGTGAAGTGAAACCAACCAGGGAACAAGAATTGAAATGCACCAAATCTATAATTTAACTATTAAAAAGTAACCTTAAAGGGCCTAGTATTGTTCAGTCATTATTCTTATTATTTCAAGTTTTAATTTCCATATTAAAAGGCACGGATCTTGTTTTTCATTTGTTTCTTAGTGGACTGAGAACAGCAACTTAGTATTTCACACCTTATTGCCTGTCTGATCAGTCTAGCTTACTATGATTTGGCAACAAATATCACTAAATCATATCAGTAATATCAAACTTCAGCAAGCAAATAAAAGACAGCTCTCAATTGCTGTTCTATTTGATCCAAATGCAATTTAGCCTATAAGTGATATAGTATTTAAGTTTTTCTGATGCTCACATAACTGTAACTGAGACTGCAAAGTAATTCCTCAAGAATCATCCCTCAGTCTCAGTTTTACTGGGTATTAGACTTTGAGGGAATCTGGAATACTTGACTTGAGGGAGGGAAGAATACAGGACTGATATACATAGGGTTGTATTTATTTTTCAGTCTAAGCTTTAAGGTAAAATCACTTTAACTTGATTACTGTAGCCCTTCTCTTCTGAAATTTCCCTTCTTGAGTAGGTTGGGGTAATTTCTTGAAGGTTTCTTGTAACCTAAGATATTTGTGATATGTGTCCTACTTGTATTCCTTGATTTTCCATGTCCTAGATTAAACTAGTTTGTGAGCAAAAAGTAAAGGGAGAGAAAGAAGGCTTCAAATATAAATATTCACCTAAAATTGTCATGTGTGCTAATATCATAAAATGTCCTTGCTTCTCATCTAAATATGTCTCTGAAACATATAAACATTTAAATTCTTGCCTCTATCCCAAGCTCTACCTTTAGAGAATGGTCTAGTTTGCACTGGTTAGGAAAGAACATATGTCTGAGACGATGAGACCTAAAAAGAATCAGTTCCATACCTGGACTGGATCAGAAGTAAGGATTTTAATGCAGTTCCTAACCATGAATCTGTTAAAACTTCTATTTCTGCTCTTAATCTCTGCAGTGCTTCCTTTCTCTGGGGACTGAGAAGGCCTTTAGGAATAAAAGCAGACACAGTCATCATTTGACAATGTATATTTGCTGAGACTGATAAAGCAAGTTATATTTCAATGTAGAGATAGTGTGAGTCCCTAAGCAATAAATACATTTCTCTACTTGGGAAAATTTTATAATAATGCAACTCAAATGTCATTTTTTACTTTCTTCATAAAAATGTTTTTCTGTGAGCTGGGAGTGATGGCACATTCCTATAATCTCTGTTTTCGGGAGGTTGAGGAGGACAGAGGATCACCATGAATTTGAGGCCAGCCTGGCCTACATAAGAGTTCAAAGTCAGCCTGAATACATAGTGATACCCTGTTTCAAATCAACCAACCAACCAACCAACCAACCAACCAACCAACCAACCAACCTAGAGTTTTGCTATGTGAACACAATCACAGCAACAATATTATCTAGTAGCCAGGTATAGTTATAATCTTAGCTTATAAGCACATGTTTATAATCTCAGCTACTCAGAAGGGTGAGGCAGGAGGATTGCAGCTTTGTATCCAGCCTGGCCAACATAGTGCAATTCTGTTTCAAAATGAAATAAAAATGGATCAGTGGTTGGGTTCTGCCTAAATAAGCAAGATCTGAGTTCACTGTCCAGCACCAAAAGAAAAAAAAATCAAAAGATAAGCTGGTGGAAACATTAATAGGTTTCTGGTGCAAGCTTCTTTTATCACCAACTAGTATAATCTGTAAACTTAAGATCCACATTTGAGTAGCACTGCTTCAAGAACCGAGGGAGAAATGAATGCTATAGCCAAGAGTTCTCAGCATTTCTCCTTTCTTTCTAAAGAACCAAAGGCTCTGTCTCAAAAAAAAAAGGGGGCATCTGCCTAAAGAGGACAAGAGAATTCTCTGAAGTTATGCTAACAGAAATTAGAAATGCAAAGTTTTCTCTAATATTTATTCTAGAGTTCACTGAAAGTACTGAGACTGTTCCTCAGAAGGTTTAGCCTCCATTTTTCTCATATGCACTGTAACATAAATTCACAAGCAGTTGCCAAGGGGATCTAGGAATCCCTGGAAATGGTAAACACACCAGAAGCAAGTGATGCCTTACTTACCACCCACATTGCTCTTGTGCTTATCGTAGATCTCTCTCACTTTTCGGTAACGGAAGGCCAGTTTTCTCATCCAGTCCACACCTCCCTGGACACCAACTGAAGAGCCATGGCTACCACTGCCACTAGACCCACTGAAACCATCTGTTGAGAAACTATAGTTGCTGCAATAAGGAGGATAACACAAATTAAAAGTTGTATGTGGGATGGTTTTTAAGTGCTACCTGGGGTTTTCTTGTCCTACTCTGATATCTGATAAACACAGCTAAAGGTTTAAATCTGAAGGTGGAACTGGGTAAACAGGAAAGCTGAGGCAGGAGAACAATTGCTGGTTGGGGACCAGCTTTGGCTACAAAGTGAGCTCAAGGCCAGCCTGAACTGCATAGGGAGCTCCTGTCTAAAAAAAAGAAGAGAAAAAAAATTCTGAAGGTGACCATGGTAACACATGCCTGTATCTCAAAACAACAGAAGCTGAGGCAGGAGGATTGCTGAGTTCAAGGTCTTTGTGTATCAGTCTGTTTTTAATTAGTTGTCTATCTTACCCTTATTACTTCCCTCAAAGAAAGGAGAGGTGTAGCTCAGCAGTAGAGATTGCACTTAGTATGCACAGCTTTTTTTTTTTTTTTTAATGTATTTAGTTGTTACAGGGTCTCACCACACAGCTCAGACTCATTGTGATCCTGTTACTTTCAGCCTCCCCAGTGCTGGGACTACAGTCATGTGCCACCACGCCCAGATTCCAGCTCAGTCCACCCTTGGAGGGGGCTGGTGCAGCATGTGGTGCCTGGAGTCAACTGCAGTCCCTACTCATGCCTAAGCAGGCACTTTAGTCTGCTGAGCTATCTCGCTGGTACCCTGCATAGTTTTGGTTTGCTCCGCTTGTGGAGAGGGGGAGAGGGTCAGAAAGAGGAAGAGGAACATGAGAGAGGGAGAGGGAAAAGGAACGAGATTGGGAAGAAGGGAAGGTGAGGCAAAAATAATTCATACACCATCATCCTCTAGAGGTTAACTTGGGACAAAGCACATTTTTTTCATTAATGCAGAGAACAAAGAATACCATAGAGTGGAAAAAAAAGCAAAGCATAAAACTGATGACTACAACTATGCAAATATAATTATATAAAAAAGAGAGATAAAAAGAATAGAAGAAAATAACCCAAATTGCTATTAATGGTGAGGAGATAATGGTAGATGTTTTTCTTTACTGTTCTGTTGGCTAATTTTTAGGCTTATGTGTGGCTGATAAGCAGTAGCTTCAAAATGTCCACAAATTCCTGATAATCTTCTAAGTCTGCTCCCCTTGGGAATGGGCTATAACTAGAATATAAGCGAAAAGTGATAAAATTGACAGTGACTGATTTCAAAGATGATTTTTTTTCTTGCTTGTATCTGGAGTACCTGCTCTGAAAGAAGCCAGTGTCATGTAAAGGCATTCAAGCTTCTCCATGGAGAGGGAGGAACTAAGGCCTCTTGTCATCAACCATATATGAGGCAGGTCCTACTCCAGGCAACCTTTCCAATGGGCTCAGCTCTGGCCAACATCTTGATTTTTAACCCCAGTGACCCAGATGAAGTACTCCTTGGCTAAACTGTTCTCAAATTCCTGACTTATAGAAACTGAGATGATAAGTACTTAACTTTTTAAAGCTACTAGTAGGGGTAATTTGTTAAACAGCATGTAACATACAGCTATGAAACTTGGGAAGGATTAATACTTCAGAAATACAAATTTTTTTTTTTTTGTCTTTTTGAGACAGGGTCTCACTATGCAGTTCAGGCTGGCCTTAAGCTCACTTTGTAGCTCAGGCTGGCCTTGAACTCACATCAATCCTCCTGCCTCAGCCTCCCGAGTGCTGGGATTACAGGCATGCGCCACCACGCCCGGCTCTCCCAGAAATACAAAATTAAAAGTGACAGAATTAGACAATTTGGTTCACTCTGAAGTCAAAATAGACTTTAGTTGTCTAGTATGAATTTCTATAAGGAAATACAGCTATTAAGAAATAAAATTGGCAATGACTGGTTAGCCACAACCATAAGAGAAACAAAATAACAAAAACTGAGATTCAGAGTGGATTATATACTGCTTCAACTAGGTTTCTTCTAAAAAGACCAACATAATCTTAAGAATGGTGCCCTGCATGACTGTGGGAAAAGCAACACACAGAACTGAACACAGCTTCTGAAAGAAAATTTTCAACCTCACTACTACATTATGATGTCCTTATTAAAGTGCTATATCAAGTTCTGCTTTGTATTTGAGAATTCATGGTTACAATACTTCATATTAAGATAAGGAATAACATTTACCTAAGAAAATGAATAAAATATTAAAACAAATTAACATGAAAATATGTGACAATCTTTTCTCCTAAAGTCTTTAAACACAAACCAGATATGTTTTTGGATAACTATTAGCTAATACTACTGATTCTGTAGTCAGAGGAGTGAGGAGATTGAGCAAGCAACTTGTCATTGAGGTCTCTTTGGTTTAATTTTCACTATAATACAACGGGTAAGACAGTCTTCTACAGTTATTCCCAATACCAGACTCCCAGTCAGTTCCCTCAACAAAACTGCTGATGATTATTTACATCTAAAGTCATCCAGTCTGGAAGCACATTATCCCCTGACTGAAAATATGTCTCAAGAGAAATGGCATAACCTTTACTTTGGAAGGGTGTTTCTTCACCCCATTACTGCTACTCCTTGTTGAGGTTCTGTATGAATGCCAACCTCCTGAGAAGACCTCTGGAATGGTGTTAACACACATTTCCTTAACACACCAGAAGTCTTTTACCTCTGATCACCAATCACATATTCTAACATCACCTTCTCACACCATATGTTGTAGTTAACTGTTTGCTTCTGTTTCCTCCAATAGATTATGGGGTTTTTATGTTTTTCTTCTAAACCCACATGTATCTTGCATTAACAGTTGTATCAATATTAAACATTATTGCATTTCTCACCTCAAGTCTTGGCCATTGTCATCTGAAGCCACATCTTCCACATGTACCTGGTCACATTCCTGTTAAAAAAAAACAACACACATTCAGCATGAAAGTGAAAGTGTTCATGCTGCCATGACTCCTATCAGATGGCCATATGCAAGATGATCATATGTGTGGAGGATCACTTTTACCCCCTTGCTGTGCAACTTTTTTGAAAGCCTGATCTATATCTCAGTCTTCATGAAATTTTTCTTAATTATCCCATGCCTCAGTTCTGCTCTTATCTCAGTAGTTCATTTCTTCAGCTCATGAGGATAAACATAACTTCTCTTACACTGTCATGTGTGTCTCTGTCCTATGCTTGACTACATTTACTATTTTAGTGTAGGTCTTGTGGGGCAATTCCCACATCTCATATCTTCTTTACACCTTCTAGTGTAGTCCAATGTCTTTATGTAGCATGTGCCCAATTAATTTTTGTAGATGAAATAGATGTTAGGACAGTATAGTACAAAAATCAAGAATGATAAACTGACAAATTTAAACATGCATAAGGGGTCATCTAAATGAATCTCACGTTCTAAAAGGGAAGTGGAATGATTTTTTTTCAGGATCATATACAACTAGTGAATGGTAGAAAAAGACTAGAAAGAAGCTGGGCCCTCTGCTTCTAACCCAGCATTCCTATTATTCCATGCTACTGCTGATATAAATGCCACTCCCACTGTCCAGCCTGATGGCTACAATCCTGATACCACTAGGGTACCTGCATTAGAATCCCCAGGGGAAGTTCTTAAAAAACTGCATATTCTTGGGTCCGTCCCAGACCTGTTAGAATCAGCATTTCTGGAACGGAGTCCTAGAATCTCCATTTTTAAGAAGCTCCCCAGGTGATTCTTATGCCCCCTAAAATTGAGAACCACTGACCTGGGGGCAGGAACACATTCAGGTCAAATTCTTCACAGAACTTTCAGTCCTGAGGGAGGACTATGTCTAGAAAATCATTACAAATACAATTTGGCAATAATTATTGGTACACAATAGGCTTTCAGTAACTGAATAGAAACTATGCTGCCCTAATTTATTTACATGTGAATTTGCAGGAAGATTAAAGCATTATGGAATTTAGATAAAAACATATGAGTTTAGAGCCACATTAATTTGCTGAGAACCATATGTTGAGTAGAATTAGAATATATTTTGTAGGCTGAGGCAGGAGGATAAGTTTAAGACCAACCTTAGCAGCTCAGTGAGAGCCTCTCTCAAGATAAAAAGGGCTGGGGATATAGCTCAGTGGTAGAGTGCTAGCCTATCATGCCTAGGGCCCTGCCTGGCTTTGATTTGCAGTAGTACAATGAGATGAGGCAACACAAGGGAGAAGAGATGAGGGGAAGAGGGGGAGGAAATGGACACAAAATTTTATACTGGGCAGTTGTAAATTTAGACATACAAGAAGCCTGCACTCTCCCTCTTGTTTCCCAGCAACTCATACCCTCAGAACAACTATTAGTTATTTTCTAAAACATTTTCCCACAAAGTTCTTATGTCCTGATTTATCTGGTGACTAACTATACATTTTGTATATCAACTTAAGATATATATGGATAATAAATATGTATAAAAATACATGCGTATTTACAAGCTAGACAAATTAAAGAGATTTTTAAAGTAAAACTGAAGAACAGTTAAAATATAATTGAGAATACAGACCCATTATTTATCATTGTATATTAATCAACCCAATAAATATTTAGTATTGAATAATAAATTGGGAAACTTGTTTAAATATCAGTGCCTTGCCTGATGTGTAGCATTTCCCCTAATGCTATGCCACTTCCAAATAAGCTAACAAAAATCAAATTTTTGAGTCAACAAAGTTGAGGGCCAGAACCAAGACTGTTACCAAACCATGACACCATTTCTTTAAGAAGCTATGCATGCCTGCGGTTGCTAGCCTGTACTTCTTTTTTTTTTTTTTTTTTTTTTTTTTTTTTTTTTTTTTTTTTTTTTTTTTTGTCTTTTTGAGACAGGGTCTCACTATGCAGTTCAGGCTGGCCTTAAGCTCACTTTGTAGCTCAGGCTGGTCTCGAACTCACAACAATCCTCTTGCCTCAGCCTCCCAAGTACTGGGATTACAGGCCTGCGCCACCACACCTGGCTTAGTACTTCTTTACCTTGTATAACCAAGCTTCTTTATGCATATCCCGTCTACCAGTGCCTTCTATACACACACATGCTCTAAACACTGAACAATATATCTCACTGAATCACAAAAACAATTTAAGATGTTCACCTCTAAGTCATTGAAAAATAGATGTGTATCAGCTACTTCAAAAATCATTTCTTCCATTGTTAAACCTGAGCCAATCACTACAGTTGGGTCCTGGAAGGCAGTAAGAGAAAGAAAACAGGTTGATTTGACACTTAAAAAATTGGTTCTATTTTCAAATATTACAAAATTGAGGTCAATATAAGCTCAAAATATTTAAAGACAATACAAGCTCACAATATTAATTTCAAATACCTTTGATGGAACTTCATTAGCATTTATAGAAATCAGAGGTAATAAATTATGATCAGTTAAAAATTTCAAGACAGTAGTTTCTAGAAACTATTACTGTCATCAAAGTAAAGGGAATTTATTTTAAACAATATATTTTAAAAATTAACCTGCTGTTTAACAGTTAAAAAATCATGTCATTCTCCTTAAAAACAATATATTTAATATTTTTGGGAATTCCTTTGTCCAGAGAAATTCTAATTATAGCTAAAATACTGCTATTATAATGTACATTACCTCCTGGTGTCCTTGTCCCTCTTCCCCCTTAACAACAGACATCTGATAATCTCAACAACCAGGACAGGAAAGACTAGAGTCAAAATGTCTGCAGATATATCAAGACAAACTTCTTTAAAATGAACCTAAAATGTTTTTATAAATAAATTAAAAATAATTTTAAAAAATGTATTTGGAACAGGGTCTCACTATGTAGCTCAGACTCATAGTGATCCTCTTGTTTTCCCCAGTGCTGGGATTACAGGTGTTCACCACTATGCCCAGTCTTGGTGTCCAGCTCAATGTGCCTAGGGGGTGGGGCCAGCATGGCATGTGGTGCCAGGGATCAAACCCCAGTCCCTGTGCCTGCTTAAGCAGCTCTTAGTGTGCTGAGCTGTCTCGCTGGACCTAAAGTATTTTTATAAACCTCTTAGTAATACAGTTTATGTCAGCTGGCCAATAGACATTAAGTCTTTGGAAAACACTTTTTAGAAATATCAATGACACTACAACTGGCAGTTGTGAGATGGTGAAGGTGGTAGATATTTTTATTTATTTATTTTTTTTATTTTTTATTTAATTTATTTATTTATTTATTTTTTCATTTATTTTTATTTTATTAAAATACAAATGTCAATCAGACAGTTTCAAGACATCTTAACCATACACATTCGATGAATTAATAAATTGCAAACTGTTTTCATAACGTTTTGGTATTGTACAAGGTGCATACATGATATTATATTTACAGGTTTTTTATAGCTGAATTATATCAAAGATTCAATAATTATTTACCTAATGGATAACCATAGCACTAAAACCCGACATAATATCCTGTCCAACCACCATTAGTGCAGATCTTGGGTGGTAGATATTTTTATAAAATTTTTAGAATCAACCTTGGAGTAATTTAGTGTAGAAATACCAGCTATTTTTTTGAGACAGGGACTCACTATGCAGTTCAGGTTGGCTTTAAGCTCACTTTGTAGCCCAGGCTGGTCTTGAACTTGCAACAATCCTCCTGCCTCAGCCTCTGGAGTGAGAAATACTAGCTATTATCTTCTCAAAACAGGTTTTGCTCTTGATGTTCACAGTGATGATTAAGCAGATTAAATTTTGTTTGGTAAATTTTGTTCCACAAAGTAGGCTACAGTTTAGATCTAGAATGTCCCCCAAAACTCTCTTGCTTGGAAGAAGGGTTTTGGGAAGGTGACTGGATCATGGGAACACTACATTCTTCAGAAGACTCCTCCACTCATGAGTTGAGCACTGAATTGTGCTGGGGTGGGGGGCACACCAGCTGTGACCTGGGTGTATCTCTTTTCTCTCTGCTTCCTGACTACCATGATCTGAAGTTTTCCACCACCAGTCTTTCACCATGCTTGACTTGTCTTAGAGCCAGCCAACTACGTACTGACTTACCAAAAAGCCATAAGACAAAGTAAATCACCCATTTAAGTTATAGGTGTCAGATATTATGTCTCAGTGATGAGGAAAGTGACTGCCACAGCATATAATTATTTAGAGAATTTCATCTGTTTGTTTACATCTGGCATATATATGTTGTATTTACACTATTAAAAGAGACTTGATCCCAGACTTTAGGAGATGGACGCAGGAAGAGTCCAAGTTTAAATTCCAGTTGGCCAACTCAGTGAATAAGATGCCTTTTCAAAATAAAAAAGGGGTGGGAGTTGTAACTCAGTGCAAAGGCCTTGGAGGAAAAAAGAGTGATTTAAAGTTTAAGAAATCAGTTTTTGAACTCATAAATCTAAGACTTGTGTTTTGAGACTTACTCCTATATTTTAATCTTTGAAACATGCTATGAACAATTTCAGCTCTCAGCACTGGGCCTAGGTCTGGTCTATACATTCATCATCAGCTCTACTTGATCATGTAGCCTGCCTGGTGCCAGTCACCTGGGTAAATTTTACATAGAAAGTTAAAAACAAACAGGGTAAGAGCAGTGTCAGAGAAAACAATTATTTTTTTCTTATTAGAAGAGGGATACTTATGATGATTCAAATTACCTTGCCATATTTTTGGGCATAGGATCCAGTAAGAAGGGAATGGAAGATGATGATGGTTTCATCCAAGTCCCATAGAAAAACTCGCTGAGGGAAGAAAATATTTAAAAAGTATACTGAGTACCTTTCAATCACAGTGAAATGAAACGGAACAGAAGAAAAACTGGAAAATTCACAAATATGTGGGGAAGAAATAATACAACCTTAAACTCAAATTTATGATCCTCTTGCCTCAGCTTCCCAGAGTATTGGGTTTACAGGTGTGTATAACACCTGGCAAGAAAGTACTTCTTAGTTCATGCAAAGAGGTCAGCATTACCCTAATATCGAAGAACATACAGGATTCACACTTCCTAATTTCAAAACTTACTGTAGCATTTCAGTAATCAAAACAGTGTGGTATTTGCACAAGATCAGACATAAAGACCAGTGTAATAGAGTCTAGAAATAAATGCTCATAATGTTTAATCTATTTTTGACAAGGATTCCAAAATCATCCAAAAGGGACAGAAAACTTTTTTGTTGTTTGTTTTGTGGTGCTGGGGATCGAACTTAGGACCTCATGCATGCTAGGCAAGTATTCTACTACTAAGCTACACTCCCAGATCAAGAAGGTCTTTTCCACAAATGGTGCTGGGAAACCTGGATAGTCATAATCAAAAGAACAATGTTAGGGCCGGGCATGGTGGTGCATGCCTGTAATCCCAGCACTTGGGAGGCTGAGGCAGGAGGATTGTTGTGAGTTCAAGACCAGCCTGAGCTACAAAGTCAGTTTAAGGCCAGCCTGAACTGCATAGTGGGACCCTGTCTCAAAAAGACAAAAAACAAAAAACAAAAAACAAAAGTATGTTAGACCTTACCATATATACAAAACTGCTTTAAAATCAATCAAAGGCCTAAATTTAACAATAAACAGCTAAAATTATAAAAGGAGACATAAAAATCTCCACATTTTGTATTCTGAGATATTATACCAAAAACAGAGCAATAAAAGACAAATACTTGATTTCATGAAAGTTAATAGTTTTTTGTCAAAGGACACACAAAAAATGAAAAGACAACTCAGTGGGGACACAGCTCAGTGGCAGAGTGCCACCTTATCAATCAGGTCCTGGACGTGATTCTCAGCATCAAAAATAAATAAATCACAGGGCTGGTGAGATAGCTCACTGGACTGACCACCTGCTTAGGCAAGCACAGTGACCAGGATTCCATCCCCAGTCCCACAGGCCTCGCTGACCCTGCTAAATGGGCCACCAAGTCTGGGCATGGTGGCACATGCCTATAATCCCAGTGCTGGGGAGGCTGAAAACAGAAAGATCACTATGAGTCTGGGCTGTGTAGTGAGATCCTGTACCAAATACATTAAATCAATCAATCAATCAATCAGTCAATCAATCACTAGGAAACGACAAAAAACAGAATGAGTAGAAAATATCTGTATATCACAATCTGATAAAAGATTAATATAATAATCTAGACTGTCAGCCCAACAACAAAAAAATTCCATTCAAAAATGGGTCAAACATTCAAGTAAGTATTTGTCCAAAGAAAATGCATAAGTGGGCAATACACACATAGGAAGATCCTCATTTATTTATTTATTTATTTATTTATTTATTTATTTATTTATTTATTTATTTATTTATTTATTTATTTATTTATGGTACCGGGAATTGAACTCAGGACGCTGCGCTTGCCAGGCAGGCACTTATTCTACTGAGCTATCTCCCTGGCCCAAGATGCTCATTCAGTCATTAGGGAAATACAAATCAAAACCATAATGAGAGGGGCCAGGGAGATAGCTCAGTAGAACAAGCACTTGCCTTGCAAGTGCAAGGGCCTGAGTTCAAACCCTGGTTCTGCCAAAAAACCCAAAACAAAACAAAACCATAAGGCACCTATTAGGAGGGGGTAAATAACAAATATCAGTAATGATGCAGAAAAACTGTAACCTCTGTCTCCTGCTGGTAGAAATGTAAAACCATTGAAAACTTTGGTGGCTCTTCCAAAAAGTGAACATAAAATATGATTATGGAATTCCACTTCTATGTATATGTTCTAAAGAATTGCAAAGATGGACTCAGACAGTTGCACATCAATGTTCAAAGCAGCATTATTCACAATAGCCAAAAGATGAAGAACCCTAAATGTCCTTCAACAGATGAAGGGTATGAATGTGGCATAGACATAGACACACACCACAGTTATTCAGCCAATGAAAGGAATGAAATTCTGACACAAGCTAACATGGATGAGCCTTGAAAAAATTACTTATCGTAAGTGAAAGAAGCCTGCTACAAAAGGGCAAACATTGTATGAGTCCACTCATTTGGGTTATCTAGAACAGGCAAATTCACAGTACCAGAAAGTAGAATGGTAGTTGCCATAGACTGGGAGAAGGGAAATAAGGAAATTATGGCTTGATAGGTACAGGATTTCTGTTTAGAATCATGAAAAACTTCTCAACATACAGTGATGATATTATACAATATTATGCACACACACACACATTTGTATGCTTAAAAATGGTTACAATGCTAAAGTTTTGTTATATATTTAATTACAATGTAAAAAATGAGTCCTCAGTTTTTCCCAAGCAAAGTGTAAGAATTTTAGTTTCTTTCTTTTATTCTGACCCTAGTAAACAAAGAAAAAAAGCTACAATTGATTTATCTATGTGTACAAGCATCTATCAATAAACTCCTTTTATTAAACAATTACACTATAAAAAATTTAGAAAATTTAAGAATTTAAACTAAAATTAAATTAAAATGTATAAAATTAAATTTAGAAAATGAAAAACACATTTATAAAATTAATTTCATAAAACTATTAAGTTATAACATCAAAACCCCACAATTAATAGAATTTATGACTTTTTAGTCTCAGTAATATAGAAGTCAACTGTATATCTATAGAAAATTCCTATGGTGCTTGCATGACTGAATAAAAGTATCAATCTGAAGTTACCAGATTTGTTAGTGTCTCAGAGATGTGAACTGAAAGCATGATAGTTCTCTCATTTCCATTTCTGATTTATAAACACAGAACTGTATGATATCACTTGTAGCTTTCTCTACTTTCTGAATAAGAGCATTCTTGTTTTTATTCTCTGGAACATAGAGGACAGTTTGTTCTTTCCCTTAAAAAGTTGCCTGGCTACCTACATTCAGCAAAGCCTTCTCAGTGCTTTAGGGAAAAGCACCTGAAAGAGATCTTCATTTTTCTTTTTACTTAGCTAATTCAGACTTTTCCGCTTAGAAATTAAAGGGCATAAAATATAGATGCACATTATCTCTGAGAGTTTTACATATTAAATTTAAGAGGTTAAAAAACAAAAGAAAACAACAAAAAACCAAAACAGGTAACTCAAATGAATTTCTTCCATACTTCCAATTCACTGTCCTGGGAAGAACTGGCATCAGCTTTCCTCTTGCCTCGGTTCTTGCCAGTCATGTTTTTCCTGGACTGATCATCAGCATCTTTACTTGGTGTAGTCTGGGCTAAGGATGGGCTTGTAGAAGGATCTCCTGAAGATGGAAAGCAAGACATACTGCAGCAGTCACAGCCTATGAAATCCAGGGCAGTCTCCTATTGGCATCATCCCTGGCCCAGGATGGCCTTGAATTAGGGAGTTTAAGTGATCTTACTACTGTCTCTGCCTCCCAAGTAGCTTGCACTATGTGCTACCACATCTGGATTATGAAATTGTTTTGTTGAAAACAAACAAACATAATCATCATCCAACCTGAATTTGTTCAAACTTCTTGACAAAGGTTTGTCAACTTGGCACAGCAGACATTATGGGTAACTTTTTGTTGAGGGGGATGTCTTATATAGAGCAAGACATTTAATGAAACAGTATGCTTACCCTCTACTCACTGGGTGCCAGTAGTATCCCCTACCCAGACAACCATGTAATGTGTCCATATACTACCAAATGCCCCCTGAAGGCAAAATTACCTTTAGTTTTAAACCACTATGTTGGATCCACTATTTGAAAACCACTATTCATTTTAAAATTTGAAACCCAAATTCATTTTAAAATGCAATAAAACCCTACAAAGACATACTCAGCAAAATTTAGACTGGGAAATTTTGTGGGATACATAAGCTGGGGAGCTGGGGGAAGAGATGAGGGATTTATAGGTGAAGAGACATAAAACACAAAACATATATTCACTAATCACAATATGTAGACCAATTTTCCCTTTCAAATTTTCTATTCATTCATTGACCTTTTTTTTTTTTTTTTTTTGCATGGTACTGGGAATTGAACTCAGGACCATGCACTTGCCAGGCATGCACTTATTCTATTGAGCTATCTCTCTGGCCATGTTCATTAATTATTTTGAGACAGAGTCTCACTATTAAGTTCACTTTGGCTTTCAACTCATTGTGATCCTCCTATCTCACCCTCCAGAGCACTGGGGCTCAGACATGTGCCACCACACCTGACCTCACTAACTCATTTTTAGCTGATAAGAATTGCATACATATATTATATAGTCTACAGCCATAACACCCTGAACGTGCCTGATCTCATCTGACATTTATTATGTAAACATATTTTCAAATGAACTTAGTGGTGAATGGCTTACATCCAAATTTTTAACAAAATATAAAATGAAAAATAAAACTCAATATTTATAAGAAAACTGTTAATATGAATACCTTTTGGTTTATCAAACAGGGTAACAGTTTTGTGATATGTCAATGAGTACTTATCTTTTAGAGAATAGTGCCTGAAATTTAGATAGGGAATTAGATTGACATAGAAGTGAAACAAGATCGCCTGTTAAATGCTGGTGTGGTGGTGTATGCCTGGAATCCCAGTAGTTGGGAGGTTGAGGCAAGAAGCCAAGGCCAGGCTGGACTACATAGTGAGTTCAAGGTCAGCCCGAACTACATAGTAAGACCCTATTTCAAAAAACCAAACCAAAACGGTGGTTTTTTGGGATAGGGTCTTACTATGTAGTGCCTGAATAGTGTTAATTGTTCAAGGTGGATGATGGATACGTAAGGATTCACTATGTGATTGTGACAACACTCCTTGGAATCTTCAACATTATGTAAATCTGAAGCATCTGTATGTCCACTTAACGGACTGATAAAGACATACTACACAAAAAATTTTAGTTGGCGTAGAACCCTGTACACATGCATCATAAATGAAAATTGTTTCTCTTAAATAACATGATGATAGCCAACCACCAAGTTTTCACTGACTAGACATAAAAAAAGTTTATGTTACATGTTTATTATTAAATCTGTATATAAACCTTTATATGAAAGTTTTTTAAAAAAATATATTGGTATAGGGTCTCACTACACAGCTCAGACTCACAGTGATCTTCCAGTGCTGGGATTACAGGTGTGCACCACCATGCATGGTCTCTGTCACTGGCTCAGTGCCCGCCTGAGGGAGGGGCCAGTGCAGCATGTAGTGCTAGGGATTGAACCCCAGTCCTTTTGCTTATCTAAGTAGGCGTTTAGTTCACTGAGCTATCTCATCAGCTATGTGAAAGGTTTTTAACCTGGACATCATAAAAATATTTCAGAGCTGTTAAATCTCCTGAAATTGTAGGTTAAATTTTATAGCTTTCCTCAGATTTTTAAAAGGATTCAAGATACTGAAAGAAAGCCTACTCTGGGGCTCTAACAGGAATGGTAAAATATGCCCAGACTAAAATTGGAGTCCTCAAATTTTTACAAAATATACCCAAATTCAAGTGCACCCTCAGGGGCTGGGGATATAGTTCAGCCACCTGCTTGCCTGGCATGTGCACGGTCATGAGTAAGATTCGTGGTACTGCAAAAAAAAACCCAAAACCCAAAAAAACACCCAAAACCCAAAACCAAACCACAAAGAAACAAAACCCCAAAACTCTAAAACAGGTGTTCCCTGTAACAGGCAGGATAGCTTTTCCAAAGCTATGGAAAGGCAGGACAGGGGTCAGAAATACCGTCTTTTTATTGTTAGTACTTTTCTCTTCTCAGCATTGGATAGATATTTAGCAACCAGTGACCATAGCCTGCTCCAAAGTTTAAATGTTCCTTACCTGAGGGGAAGCCAACAGACTAGTGATAGTGACTTAGACCAGGACGAAATCACCTTCACCATTACCTGAAAACACTTATTGGATGAAGTGCCTTTAAACCAGTTTTGTGAGCTACGGTACTTACCAGAAGAAAGTCTCTGTGCTGGTGGAGCAGGTACCATGACACTAGGTTTCTCTGCCTGGTAGGTGGTAGCTGCTAGTGTGGAGTTCTCAGTATCACTGTTAGCCTGACCCGTGACTCCAAAGCTAGAGCTAGGGTAGCAGGCCTGGTATTGATTCTGACCAAGAATAGTATAAGTGGGATAATCCTGTAGGCCAAAGGGAACAAGGGAGAAAAAGAACTTTTAGAGGACACTTTCCTTTTTCCCTTTTATTCATAATTATATTCTTAATTTCACTTATTAATTACCTATCTAGCCTCCCAATGAAATCAATATTGCCAAAATGCATTGTGTGAAAACTTGAGTCCACAGGAGGTACTTCAGGATGGGGAGTAGCCTGAGAGGAAGGGTTGATCTGAATGTACTCTTACACATACATACAATGTTCTGTTCTCTAACAGCTCCTCCTCCACCCCAAATTTTCATGCATTAAATTTCTAATGAGGAAGTTTTAAAAAAAGTTTTTGAGATAGGCTTTTACTATATAGTTCAGGCTGGCCTTGAATTCACTTTGTAGCTCAAGCTGGTCTCAAACTTGCAATAATCCTCCTGCCTCAGAGTACTGAGAGTACAGATGTGCATCATCATGTCTGGCTTTGCATTGAGTTTCTAAATACATTTCTGCATAGAATTTTTGAAGGAAAGCTTCTCTTCCTTAGAAAATTTATAATCACTACTCTAGACAGTAGTACTTCTAAGGACAAATGAACTTTAAAAAGCACATTTCCTATATTATAGTTTCTTAGAATGGAGACTGATACCCATATCTCACAACACACACTAGGGATTGAACTCAGGGTCTGTGCACTTCACCTAAGCACTCTACTCCTGAATTACATCATCACCCATATATATATATATTTTTTTTTAAATTAAGTTTTCTTTAAAAATGAAGTTTCCTTAAAATACTGGAAAGAGATTTCTGGTAGTTTCATAAGCACATATATGGCAAAACTTACCAAATTATATAATTTAAATCGGTGCAGTTTTTTGTATTTCAATTACATCTTTTTTTTTTTTTTTTTGTATTTTAGGGAAGGGTCTATAGGATGTTCAGGGTCTCACTACTAAATCAGACTCATAGTGATCTGCCTATTTACAGCCTCCCAAGACCTGGGATTAAAGGCATGTACTACCATGCCCAGTCTCAATTGCTGTTTCAGCAGGCCCTTGGGTCGAGGCTGGCAGGGCAGGCCGGGGGATTCAATCCCCAGCCCCTGTGCCTGCTTGCAGGCGTTTTAATACGCTGAGCTATTGGGCCCTCAATTACATCTTAATAGAGCTATAAAATAAAAATGAGTATGATACACAGATCAGACATATACCTTTAAAATAGTTTCACTGACACTCAGTGACAAGCAGGAAGACACTAGTTGGCAAATCAAATCTTTGTCTAGCCATTGAGCACCTATTATAAATCAAATATAATTGTGTTCGTGTACTTGTGCATTGACAGGACCCAGTAATACTAAAGAAAATAAGTCACTTCAGCACAACACAAAGAAGTTGAAAATCTAGCAGGAAAAAAGACAAAAAAATTCTAATGAAAACATACAAACCCTTGCCGGGCGTGGTGGCGCATGCCTGTAATCCCAGCACTCGGGAGGCTGAGGCAGGAGGATTGTTGTGAGTTCGAGACCAGCCTGAGCTACAAAGTGAGCTTAAGGCCAGCCTGAACTGCATAGTGAGACCCTGTCTCAAAAAGACAAAAAAAAAAAAAAAAAACATACAAACCCTAAAATGGGCCGGGGAGACAGCTCAGCAGACTAAATGCCTGTTCAGGTAAGTGCAGGGACTGGGGTTTGATTCCTAGCACCACCCAGGGCACACTGAGCTGGCCACTGAGACCAGGTGTGGTGGCACACTTCTGTAATCCCAGTGCTGGGGAGGCTGAAAACAGGAGGATCACTATGAGTCCAAGCTGCATAGTGAGATTCTGTACCAAATACACAAAACAAACAAAAAAAACCCTAAAAATATTTCCAACAAGTTGTAAAAAATTATATGGAGTGAAATGCAGAGGAAGACAACTATTATTATGGGTTGGAGGTATAATGGTTTATATCTAAAATACTCCCCTAAAGTCTCATATTTAGAGGTGGGGTCTACTTGGAAAGGGAGGTCACTGGGAATAATGGGTTCCAAGCATTTATGATCATCCCCAGCAGCTTCACTTTCTCTTTGCTTCTTGGTGGCATTAAGGGAACAGCTTTCCTCTGCTATGTTGTTTCTGCCTTTTGAGCTGGCTGGGCTGGGCAACCAGGTGCCGAATCTACCATAATTGTGAGCTGGAATAAATCTTCTTTCTGGGATACAGGTGTCAAGTATTTTGTCCTAGCAACTAAGAAATGAGTAGTATAGGAGGCAAAAACATGAAAAGGCCCTGAAAAGGTTTTATTAAAGGGTCAAAGATGTTGAGTCTGTTTAAAAAAATGGGTCCTTATAGGTCTGATTGACTGGTGAATATGGACTGTATATTTTAGGCAATATTATATAGCTTGTATGGGTTAGGAAATGAGGAAAGAACATGAAAAGTGCTCAGGTGAATGACTGGAGAAAATATGGCATTATATGCTGGGGCATGGTAGCGAACACCTGTGATTCTAGTACTGTGGAAGGCCGATGCAACAGGATTGCAAGTTCAAACCCAGCTGAGACCCTGGTTCAATTCCCAGTAAAACACACACGCACACACACACACATGCATGCGCACACATGCGCGCACGCGCACACACACACACACACGCATATAAGGTTTGATTTTATATATTTTGAATTTAAAGAGAACTAGTAGGGAATTAAAACTATATAGAGATGTCCATGTCAGAAGATAGTATCGAAAAGAAGAGATATGAATGGGAAAAGAGAACCTCAATGAATATCTGTGGACTAAAAGAATACAGTAATAGTATAACACAGAAAGTGAACAAGAATAGTAATGTTAACTGCAGCTTGAGTGAAAGATCTATAGAGATTGTGATAATAGTAATTGCTGTAGAGAAAAACAAAAACTATGAAACTACACCACTGAACAACTGGACTTAACATAGATCTACAGAGTGCTTTGTCCAACAATGATAGAACACATATTTTTCTCAAAAGCCCACAGGACTTTCTCTAAAACAGACCACTTCTTAGATCACAAAGGATGCTTAAATAAATACGAAAGAGCAGAAATCAGTAAAATAGCTATAGAACTATGCAAACACATGGAGATGAACATATTGTTGAATGAGAATGGATCACAAAAGAGATTAGGGAAGAAATAGAAGTCCGTAGAATCAAGGGACAATGTAAGCAAAACATATACAAATCTATGGGACATAATGAAAGCAGTTCCAAGAGGGAAGGTTATAGTTGTAAATGCACACAATATGAATGAATCAAAGAGGCTTTTTTAAAAAAATGTATTTAGTACAGAATCTACAAATCACTGCTCTTGCAGAGATCCTCCTGTTTTCACCCTCCCAAGAGCTGGGATTACACTTGTGTGCCACTACGCCCTATGGTGCTGGGGATCGAACCTTGGCTGCTGTGCTTTGCCTAAGCAGGCACTTTAGTCTGCTTAGCTATCTGGCCAGCCCAAAGAGGTGGTTCTTGAAAGATAGGAAAATATGGAGATGAGAAGACAGGAGGGAGAGAAGGGGAAGCAAAGTAAAAAGGATCAAGATTTGATTTGTAGGGCTGGCCAAATAGCTCAGCAGACTAAAGCGCCTGCTTAGGCAGATGCAGGGGCCAGGGGTTCAATCCCCAGCTTGTTGTAATGGCCCTGCCCCCTGGGGCATGCTGAGAAAATAATTGAGACTGGATGTGGTGGCGCATGCCTGTAATCCCAGCACTTGGGAGACTGAAAACAGGAAAATCAGTGCATGTCGATCTACACAGTGAGACCATGTACCCCACAGACCCTGTATAAAAAAAAAGATGTGATATGTGCATGTACCAAATCCCTTCAATTAATGTATCTGTTATGTATTGCAAAAATACAATTTTTTTTAAGTTTTTTTTTTTTTTTTTTTTTTTGTGTGTGTGTGTGTAGGGTCTCACTACACAGCCCAGACTCTTGATTTCTGCCTCTCTAGTGCTAGGACTACAGGCGTGTGCCACCATGCCAGGACTCCACCTCTGGCTCAGTGTGGCCAGATCTTTTTGTTTGGTTTTGGTAGTGGGAACTGAATCCAGAGCCTTTACATATCCCTCGGCCCTTAGTCTTGCTAAGCGACTAAATTGTCATCTGTCCAGCTAGTTCTTAAACTTGTGACCATACTGCTTCAGCTTTCTACAATGCTAGGGTTTTAGGTGTACCACCACACCCAACTTGTAACTAGAGGTCTTTCAAGCATACAGTTAATACAACAGTGATCAAGACCAAATCACAAAGAAGAAACAAAGCAATGAGGAATTTAAAGTGGGCATAAAACATTTATTCATTTACAAGTCTTTTTGGAATGATGCTGATGTGAATGTCAGGCACTTTTCTCAGCTCTGGGAATACATTAAGTGAGAAAAATAGAAAAATAAATCCCTGACCTTTGTGCAGCTTATTTTTAGTGGGAACAGAGCAAAGGGTAGAAAGCCACATAGTAGATAAGTGGCATACATAGCCATATTCCAAAGAGGCTTATCAAGGAACAAGAGAAACTAGATGGCAGTCTAAGAAGCCATCTAGGGTTCTAATTCTAAGGGTATCCAGAAAAAGGATACCCCGACAGCCTACACCGTTTCTGATTATTTCTTAGATGACAATGGGAAGAAGACAGCAAGCGAGGTGAACCAAATCAAACAGTGTAAACAAAAGAAGCACTGTACCTGGTTAGAGATGCTGGCGACTGCTGCTGCTGGAATATTGGCAATTGTGGAGGAAGTGGAGATCAGGCTGGCATTTGTGCTTGAAGCTACAGGATGGAAAGGGTTAAGAGACATTAACTAAAAATGCTATATAAAAGGCTGAAAGACAGTGAAAATGTATTACCATAAATGAATATAGCTCTAGGGAGATAAAGAATACTGATAAAGGAAACAAATGTTCTGTTTGCTTTTTGCACGCCATGCCTCAATTTAGACTTACTTAGAAACAAATACTTTAAATACCTGTTTCAGCTTGAGTTTTTCTTTAGCTCTTCCAGTTAAAGTCCTGGGAGAATACATATATAATTCATAGCTCATACTAATAATACCAATGATATCAGAACTAATTATTCTATTTCACCTTCTCTAGAATCTGAAAAATGACTCACCTGAAATGTGACCTACTGCTGATCAAGAGAGCAACTGGTAAATCTTACCCTGTGTCATTTTATCACTTGCCCCAAATTATGTCCTTCCTGATACAACTTAAGTACTTTGAGAAAAAGAGTTAGTTTTCCAAATTCTAAAGTGCTTGGAATTACTTCTGGGCTCTTTATATATAATGGATTACTAACAGATAACACCACCATGATCTAGCACAGTGGTGTTGAACCTATGGCATGTGTACTGGAGTCAGGTGTTTGTATCACTGAAAGTGCTAAAAAGTTTGCTATCACTCATCTAGTATTTACAGATTTTATCAATGAACATGCAAAAAATCAGAAAATACTAAATATATTCTGGCCAGGTAAAAGCTGCCTGTTTTAAGATGAGGAGTTTGAATAGTTTTTATTTTTCAGTCACAGTCTACCAAGGTTTTACCCAAACATTAGTGACTAGCAAATAATGCAAGGATTTTTTTCAGGTGGGCAAAGTAACTAATATAATGAGGTACCAATTTTGAACTCCTCTCTTATCATAAACTCTCTTAGACATGTGTTATGGTTTGTGTATAAGTGTCCCTCCAAAGCCTCATGCAGTCATAGGGCAGCAAAACTGCATTACAATATAAGGAGGGGGGAGAAGCTAGCAAGCTGTTGCCACTCCCTTTGCTTTCTGCTCTTTGCCACCACCAAGAGAGGTTGCTTTTTGCTATGTGCCACTTTGCCTTGGAGCCAGGTGAGTACAAACTGAAACCTCCACTAACTGTGAGCTAAATAAACCCTTCCTTCCTTTATTTTGGATGTTGGGTATTTGTCCCAGCAATGACAGAAGAGTAACCGAGACAACTGCTGTGACGCTCCCGATGGCTTCCACTATAGTCAACACATCCAGAGGGTTCACCAGCAGATGGACCTGATTAGCTGATTATGTATTCCATTACCAACAAAGCTCTCTTGGGAGAAAGTCAGTAAGAAAACCTCCATTAAGACCAGAACGGGAGGGAAAAAAATGTAGCAGAGAATATACTGATCAAAATAAAAGAAAGTAGTTTCCTCGTTTCCCTCATTGGTGCTCTAGTTAGAGAAATTAATGTCAGTTACTGCTACTGCTACAAGTCCTGGCTGAAACAATGAGGAGTTTAACTTCTTCACAGGCACAAAGCCAGGTAACAACTAGATAATAACAGATAATTAAGATAACAACTTGGATCTCCAAATTATTTACTCAATGTTTTTCCCCAAGTCAGTAGCTGACCTAGGATTCAGATTTCCTGACTACCCAGGCAACATTAAAGGAATCTTACTTTCTTAAATAGAACTCAATGAAATAGATTTTATAATCTTATAGATATATTTTTCCCCATCAATATTTACCATCTTTTGCTGTGACTTAATCCATTCCTTTTCCAAAGAGGAAATACCCAAGAAATGACAGTACATAGGGTAGGCAACTCTGAAGTGTGGTGGCAAAGAGACTACAATGACTACATTTTGTATCTAAACTCCATTTTAAAATCACTTAAACTCCCTTAAACTTTAGATGAACTCATTCTCTCCCAAATCAAATGTTAAGCAGTTTCCATGTGTAAGCAGTTCTAGTTTTCATAAATGCTGTTTTTGACAAATGCTGTAATGATCCCATGACTAGGACTATTTTCTTGTGATTAGATAAACTCTATACTCTGCTTTTCTGGACCTGCAGTTTTTAGAAAATGGGCCAACATACTATGTAAGCTGCTGTGTTCCTATCTTCTGGGTTGACGCTCCTGACTGACAACAGTTGGGGTATCATTTACATGCTAAATAAAACATGTTTGTTCCTATTTCTCAGCCTTCTGTGAGTGTCTCTTTTTTTTTCCCCCCTGTACCAGGGATTGAACTCACGACCTTGCGCTTACCAGGCAAGCGCTTATTCTACTGAGCTATCTCCCCAGCCCAGGGTCTCTGTTTTGAGACACAGTTTCACTATGTAGTTCAGGCTGGTCTTGAAGTTAAGGCCATCATCCTGCCTCAACCTCCCTATAGGTGTGTACCACTGTGCCTGGATTTAATCACTGTGGTGGAAAAAGATTTTTGGAGACAGGGTCTCACTATGTAGTTCAGGCTGACCTTGAGCTCATTCTGTAGCCCAGGCTAGTCTCCAATCTGCAACAATCCTTTCTGTCTTAGCCTCCTGAGTGCTCAGATTATAGCTGTGTACCACCATGCCTGGCTGCAAAAATACTTTTGACTAGTTTTCTTTTTTTTTGGCAGAACTGGGGATTGATTGACTAGTTTTCGGATTCTCTTAAACAGGCCTACAATTAAACAGACAGAACAGAGGTGACTTAAGATGGGAGCAAAAATAAAGAACTTTCTTATCTTTCCCAGAAAAGTCCATTTCTAGATCAATTTTCCATTGACCCTAGTATGCTCCTCATTTCCTCAGTATTTTAATTCTGGTGAATCTTCTCAATAAGTTACTATTGGCTAGAGGTTCAACTCTGTTGTCTCTGATTTCTATACACGTGGGGTAGTGATGGTGGGGGGTCCCTACCCTAAGTGGCTTTAGAAATTTAACGATCTTCAAACTATTTACTCAAATGGGACGTGATAAAAAGTACACTTTACAAACAATTGGCCATGTACTCCATTATTCCTGATAGGGAATTTAATGAATTGATTAGCTACTTGATAACTGACTGAGTTCATTTTTGGTAGCAGACCAAAATGACAAGCAAGCACTGTGCCACTGAGCCACATCCCTGGCCCTGAGTTTTAAACAAGTGTACTATTAATCGCAATACGGCATAGGGAATTTTGACCTAGAAATGACCTAGAAAATCCAGAGCCCAATAGTATTTTTTTCTGCAACTCAACCAAAGCATTTCTAGTATATATATCCATCACTCATAAGCATATCAAGATGGACATGTTTAGAAACTGTTCCAGACACTTTAGTAGAATAAGCAAGACAAAATATCTGATTGCACTAAGCTTAAATTCTAGTGAAGAAAATTATTCAATAATTAATATTTTTAGACTCTTATAACTATTCCTGAACCCAAGCTAAACTCACCTAAAAATATACATGAACATAGTTTGCCTTAATTCATTCACAACTATGACTAAAAAGCCAAGAATTTTTTTAAAAAGTACTATCATTCTGCATATATGTGTAGGTCTCAAATACAATATTCAATTGTAGATTTAAAAAACAAAACATCTAACAAAAGTACAAATTTATAGAATTAGTAAAATTCAACTGGTAGTTCACTGTACATGTGAAGGCTGATACGTCTCTAGAACAATGATGTGGGTAGCTATTTTGGGCTGGTTCTCACTCCTGTTCTAACCTTGGAGCTGTGAAATCACTGACAGCATTAGTAAGGGCTGTGTCCTCCTAGTCAAGCTAATGTTGTCAACTTATAGAAATAACTTTGGACACAGTGACTTCTAGTCAAAGAAAATACATAAATGGAAAATGAGTAATTTTACAATGGAGAAACCCACAACATTACTACTTTGGCCAGGTGATCAAGGCATCAGCAACAGCCAGAAATTGGGTGGACAGTATGCATAGCAGATATGATGTGATTAAAATAAGAGCTTTTCCTGCTGTGATCTTCATGAGAAAAACATCAAACAAACGCCAGTGGAAGAGTATCTCACAATATACCTGACTCACACTGCTCGAAGTTGGCTAGGTCACCAAAAACAAGGGCAGTGTAAGAACTGTAACGTCCAGAGGAGTCTACAGAGATATGACAACTAAATCTACTATATCCTAGCTGAGATCCTGGAACAGAAAAAGGACATCAGGTAAAAGCTAAAGAAATCTGAATAAACAATGGGCTTAGCTAATAACAATATACTAATATTGGTCTATTAATTATGATAAAGGTAACATATTATTTCAAGATGTTAACAATAGGGAAACTGTATAGAATATGTGGGAGGAGATATAAAAAAATCTATATGCTATATGCTCAATTTTTCTATAAACCTAAAAAACAATATGCTAAAAAATAAAGTATATCAAAAACAAAACAAAACTTTTTTTTTTTGTGAGACCGGGGATTGAACTCAAGCCCTTGCGCTTGCCAGGGAAGCGCTTATCCCACTGAGCCATTTCCCTGGCCCTAAAACAAAACTTTTTGGTCAACAAAAATGTAAGGCTCCAATCAGATGGACTTGATTCTCCCAGCCCCCAGCCTGCTTGTCAGCAGAAGAAGCACTACTACTCTCAGTAGGGAATTCATCTCAGTACCAAAGGTTTTATGTGCAAGCACAGGATGTTGTCAAGAATATATGACAGAAAAAAATAATTTTACAGGTCCTGGGACATTTGGAGACACCTGAAAGATTTACACCAGACCTCCATGAACTCTGCTCACTGAGGTATATAAGACAACCAGAGAACTCTGACCATAAATGTTTATTCAAATCTTCCTGCCTAATGTCCCCTGCCTTCTTTCCATCCTTATAAAAGGGAGGCATACTTTTCTTTGTTCCCTACAAAATTTTTCAATTTCTGCCTGCATGCAGGCAGACACAATAAATTTCATGCCATGTTACTTTTACATAAACCAGGTGGTCTTATCCCCCCCTCTGCCCCTGTGCATTACAGAAATACTGTGTCAACAGTATTGAAACCCAAAGACATCAATTAAATATTAAAAGTTAAAATTAACTTTAAAATTTTGCCACTTGAATATTATTTAACCAACTAGACCAACTCAAATGAAGAAAGTAACCAACTGGAGGCCACAGTCACCAGATACTCTAGGAAAAGACAGACCAGCCTGGCCTATAAAGTGAGTGCAAGGTCAGCCTGAATTGCACATTTGGAATCCTATCTCGAAAGAAAGAAAGAAAGAAAGAAAGAAAGAAAGAAAGAAAGAAAGAAAGAAAGAAAGAAAGAAAGAAAGAAAATAAATTAGATCTTATCACTACACTGGGAGACACAGAAAAGCCAGGGGCTGGGAAGATAGCTCAGTAACAGAGCACCTCCATGGCAAGCACAAGGTCCTGAGTTCTATTCCCCATACCAAAAGAATGAAAGAAGTCAGATATTCAAAGGATTTTCAGCATACAAGAACAATACCTTACAACACTAATTAGGTATTATTATGGTTTGTGTCTAGTTGTCTCCTGAAAGCCTCAGGCAGTCATGGCCCAGGTCCTAGAGTTTGTGATTAATTCATGATCCAATGCTAGGATTATGAGTGTAAATGCTACACTGGCCCTGAAACAGATAATCTGCATACAAATGCAAGGCGGGGAGAGAGGATTGCTAGCAGCACAAGCTGCTGCTCCTCCCTTTGCTCTTTACTGTTTTCCCACCTGCCATGTGCCACTTGGCCTTCGAGCTAGCCAAATATGGACTAAAACCTCCACAAGCTGTGAGCTAAATAAACCTTTTATTTCCTTAATTTTGGGTGTCCAGTATTTTGTCCCAGCAATGAGACAAAAGTAACTAAAACAGGTATAAGCTGAAGAATAAATTTTGATTAGAGTTAAACTAGAAGCGGAATTTAGCTTTTGAGAAAATTTTGCTAACTTCCCCAGGAAGATGGACCGTGGTCAATTGCAGAATGCGTAGGGTTAGCTGAGACCAGTCTGGGCTGATAGTAGATATTGCTATCACGACCACTTAAACAAAACAAAACAAAACAGTACATATATACAATGCATTGCATTTTTTTCATTCTGAAAAAAAATGACTGTAATAAAGCAGCAGCCCTGGCCAAATCCCAGCACTTGGAAGGCTGAGGCAGGAAGATCACTTAGCCCAGGAGTTTAACGTCATCCTAGGCAACACAGAGAGACCGTTTTAAGAAAAGGGGAAGGAAAAAGTGGGGGGAGGAGTGGGAAAATGTAGACAAAGTCATCCTCTTTTGAGTTTTTCTCTCCTAATTTGTTCCCATCTTAGAAATATAGATGGCAATAAAACATAAGGAGAGTGGAGAAAAGGGGAAAGATTTGATAAACAGCAGATAAAGACAATTCAGATCAAGGTCATCAAAATAGTGTGTACTAGTTCTGTTCCCAGGGGACCAAACAGCAATTCTCTCAAATTTATTTATTTATTTATTTTGGCAGAATCAGGATTTGAACTCAGACTCTAGCACTTGCCAGGGAAGTGCTCATTCTACTGAGCCATCTCCCTAGCTCCTCCCAAATTGAACAGAACAGTCAATATTGTATATGTATTTTAAAATTTTTCTTATCAGCAGTTCATTATCTTAAGAACTTCACACAGGTTTTGTATATCTTATTACCTTTATAAGAAAATTTAAAAGCTGGGAAAACACCTGGGAGAAACCATGAGAAAGGAGGCAGATGAAAAGACAGGATTTTGTTAATTAATGCCCAGTGTAGAGCAATGGTGAACTCTCTACCTTGGGTTTGGAAGGGTAAACAATTGATCTCATACTGCCTTTTTTTTTTTTTTTTTGTCTTTTTGAGACAGGGTCTCACTGCAGTTCAGGCTGGCCTAAGCTCACTTTGTAGCTCAGGCTGGTCTCGAACTCACCAACAATCCTCCTGCCTCTGCCTCCCGAGTGCTGGGATTACAGGCATGCGCCACCACGCCCAGCTTTCATACTGCCTTTTGAGGTTTTTTTTTATCTTTTTCCCTACAGTCGTGATACAATCCTTACCTTTAGGAAACTTGGGAAGGTAACATTATTTAGTTTGAGTTTAATGCTATGTTTTTCACACTGAAATACAAACAATAATGAACTTTTTGAGCAAGAAAAATGCCCTAAGAAGTACTGTAGTAAATGGGGTTAAAAGGCAACAAAGCCACAGTAGCCACAGTAGAAAAACATACACACCTTACCATGTCACCCTGACAGTGCATATAAAAGTCTGCAAAATTCTCACTCACTGTAGTCTTCTTATTGACAGGACAAAATACCTTTAAGAGATTTCAGCACCAGCATGCAAAAGGGAAAGCTTTAACTCTATTAAGCAGCTCACATTCAAAGGCTAAAACTACTTGCAAACCACACTTTGGTTCTGGACTGCCTAACACAAAAAGCATGCACAGATGCAAATATCACTGCTTTCTACGTTTTACAAGACAGCACTCCTGTATTATCCAATTTGTTTGGAGATACAGGTAAATTAAAAACAAATAACAACAAAAAAATTCAATTGTAATTAAGACACATACACAACCATGCCTATTTACCTTGAATGGGGTAAGAATAATGTGCTGGGCTTGGCTGGCTTGTGGTTAACCCTGTAGTGCAGGTAAGAACACTGTGTTGACCTGGAGATGGAGTCTGAATTAAACCACTTTCAGGTTTCATACCTGGCCACAACGCACCTGAATCAGATAAATTGGACCAATTACAAACAATACACTGGGACTGAGGAGCATGGTTATGCTTTCAAGTAGCAGCCAGTAAGTTTAAAACTGAATCTTAAAAGAAAAATAAATTTGCTTGTAAGAGAAAATTATTGATTTTCCCATTTGTAATACATCACAAGCAAATACACTACTAGATGGGCCAAAGAAACAAAATTTTTGCTAAAAATCCCAATAGTGGTATGTAATGTAAGTTCATTTCAATATCTGGGGTAACTGATTAGGGTTCAGAAAAAGTTACTGACATCAAACTAGATTATTTGTCATAAAGAATGTCTGGTGTTCATGCACACTGATAAATCATTTATCCAAATTGTCAAGGAGGAAGATTCTCCACATAAGTTTATAATTCACTTACCCATTAAACAAACACTAGATTTTTCTAAAATGTGTTAAATTTTTCTGTTTCTTATTTGTTGTTTTTTTGAGACAGGGTTTTCTAAGTAGGTCAGGCTGGCCTTGAACTTATTAGGTAGCACTGACTGGCCGCAGCCTCTCTACTGCTGGGCACTACAGCTACACATCACCTACCTGGCTAAATTCTTCTGTTTTTTTGAGCTGATTATTTTGTAATTAATTTTTGTTTTTGTTTCTGTTCTTCTCGGTCTCTGTCTCCCCTCTCTCTTGTGTGTGTCTGTCTGTGTCTCTGTCTCTCTCCAGAGCACTCAGGACATTCACAATAAGCTACATCATGGATCTCTTCATCCCTTTGGAGACAAGGAGCCATTAAATTCTTTAAATTGTCCAGGCTTGTCTCAACTTGCCATCCTCGTGCCTCAATCTCTCACAATGCTGTGATTATAGGTATGTGTCACTACGCCTGGCTTATTTCTTCTGAGTAGGGAAGATATGTCTTATCGTTATAAATTTAAAATATTACAGAAATAGGTAATTTAGGAAAAAAAAGTCACAGACACTTCTAACATCCAGATTTAACTATCATTAATAGTTTACAAAAGAGTTACCCAAAATTCTTTTACACATTTACTTTGTTTTGTTGTTTTGAGACAAGCCTCACCATGTAATCCATACTGGCCTTTAATTCATGACAATCCTCCAGAACATTGCAGTTATAGGCATGTGCCACCACCTGGTTGATCTTTCTTTTTAATAAAAATGGGATGTTATATGTACTATTCATAATTTATTTTCCCACAATGCCCCTGAGAGACATCATTCCATATCAGAACATATAAATCTATCTTATAATGACAGACATAACTATTTCCTTTTTTCTTAATCACAAGGCACCTGACAATTTTTCTAAAATATATTTATATCCCACGTTCCTGGCATGGAAGAAATAGTCAGCCATTAGGTTTTCTCAGAAATATTTTTTTTAACTTTTTTTTTTTGTACCAGGAATTGAACTCAGGACCTTGCACTTGCCAGGCAGATACTTATGCTACTGAGCTATATGCCTGGCCCTCTAAGAACTGTTTTTACAAAGGTCAGTACTGTAGCATGCTACAAATATTGAAGCTATTATGATACATGAAGGTTATTGATTACTAAATTGGATGCACAGTTCTATGATTTTTAGGTCTTTAATTGTGTGTCACTTCTCTTTTTTTTTTGTACTGGGAATTAAATTCAGGATCTTAAGCTTGCCAGGCAGGTGTTGTGCCACTGAGCTATATTCCCAGCCCCTCACTTTACAATATTAACAATGTGCCATCTTGATTGCAACTCCCTTTTTAACTTAATATTGAACTAAGAAATTAAGAAGTGCTTTTTTTTTTTTTTTTTTTTTTTGGTGGTACCAGGGATCTAAGTGAGGACCTTGCACTTGCCAGGCAGGTGCTCAAGTAGAAAGCTTTTGCAAGAGGGCCTAAGGATATTCTTTGTGAGTGCAATACTATAAACACAGTTTTGGGGATCATTTTAGCTATGCAACAGCATTTTTCTTTTTAGTATAAAAAAACAGGTTGCCCGTTTTTTCACTGCTGTGAATAAAGACGGTTGCTGAATAAAAGTGTAATAAAAATGGAAAGATCTAAAAAAGTTCATCATCAAACATATTCCATGTATAAACACAGTATTAAAGTGAGTCATGACTTCATATTCAGTATTACTTCATTTCACTTCTAATTTGATAAGAAATCTAGTCAATTAGTTTATGCAATACTTTCATAATGAGGACTTCTGCCTCAATAAGGTGCTAAGATACCTTAGTGCAATTCAGATTTGTCAAATCTGTTGTGAGTAAATGTAAGACTAACAAAGAGATAAGACTGCAGGACAAGATAACTGCTTTGTTCCAAATATATTTTTTTTTTGAGACAGGGTTTCCCTATATAGTTCAGGATGGCCTTGAACTCAGTGATCCTTGTGCCTCAGTCTCCCCAGAGCTGGGATTATGGGTGTATACCACCATACCCAGCTAATATTCTCTTATCTATTGATCATTCTTTGAGGAGGCAGAGGAAAATAAGCATCTCTATTAGGAGTGTTCATGATCATTTGTCCAGGTTAAGTAGTCTTAACATTTTTTTTCTATGTTTAAATTTCAATGACACAAATATTTGAAAATATTGTTTAAATATTTATAATGTCATGCCACCATTCTTGTTGATTATTTACCAGATTTCGGTAAGCAAATTACCATTTAAATGTCTGAATAACTTCCAGACTTATTGTGAAGAATACAATTTCTTCTTCCAAACAGGCTTTGATCCCAAGGTACTAGACTTGTAAACATATTTATTATTCTACTATGCTCTTTTTTTTTCTCTCAGAACTAGGGATTGAATTCAGGCCCTTGCGCTTGCCAGGCAAGTGCTTATTCTACTGAGCTATCTCCCTGGCCCTATTCTACTATACTAACACAATTATCTAACACTAGTATCAAAGAGAATGACTTGTTAGCCTCATTATTTAATACACATTTTGAAGGCTTCAAACTGTAAAATGTCTCCAAGTTGGTTGTTCTTAGAAGGTCAAAAGTAAGGTGCCTCTTACAAGGGCAAAACTTGTCTAAAATAAATAGAATAGCTAATCTTGAACATTTTTGGAAAACCTAACATATTTAATATATAATTATACTTGAGGAATAAAAGATAGTATGAATATTGCCTCCAGCATCACAGTTTCCCTCATTGTGTGTGTGTGTGTGTGTTCAGAAATAGAACTCAGGACCTCACACTTTCTGGACAGGTGCTGTGCCACTGAGCTGTATGTCCAGCCCAATATCCCTGATTTTAAGGAACATTTAAATATCTTTTTCTGAAGTCATTAGAATTACAGATAATAAGCAGCATGACCAAATGAGCTGATTCTCTAGCTCTAGTGCTAACAGCAAATGAGGAAGCCAAACTCTGATTTCCTGACTCTTATTAAATATCTACTGCTCTCCTTCTGTAAGATTATCCAGCTCTTTTAGGCTCCAGGAGCCTGCTGTGGAAGTATTAGTTTAACAATGGGAAAGTCCCTGAGTACAGTATTTCCCTCCCACTGCCCCAGGGTGGGGTCTTATTAGAAATTCCACCATTCTAACCAAACCAATCTGACCCATTCAGTTTATAATAAAACATATCACAACAATGGACCTTCAGAAATTGATTAGATTAGGAAGTGAAATACACACTAATGTAAAAAAAATTACATGGGGCTGGCGAGAGTTCAGCGGTCTGAAGTGCCTGCTTAGGCAAGCTTAGGCAGGAGCAGGGGACCACAGTTCTATCCCCAGCACCACATGCCATGCCAGCCCCACCCACCCTCAGGGAAGTCTGAGCCTTGTTCCCCCCCCAGAAAAAAAATTACATGAAAAAAATACATTGGTTGACTGACTAGCTCATCCAGATGAACTATTACATACACTAAGTAGCTTAATCTGAGTACTTTCCCTGAGTTTAAGAAATAGATGTAGTCAGTCATGGTGATACATGCCTATAATCCCAGCACTTGGAGCTGAGGCAGAAAGATTGCCATAAATTCCAGGCCAGCCTGAACTACATAGCCAGACGGGGGGGAAAAAAGAAAAAGAAATAGATACATATTACAGAAAATTAAGAGAAAATGGAGAGTATAAAGAAACTTTAAAAATAACGTATTTTTACCACACAGAACAAAGTACAAACAGTTCTCACTTTACATGGGACTTGGTTAACTGAAACCTCTACACAAAAGAACTACATCTTGTTTTGCAGTTCTTTGATAACTACACAGTTAAAATCCACACTGTTTCCCTTCAAAATTATTTTCTGTTGACATATTTGTAAAAATAATAAACTGATACATTGTTTTGTTTATATACTGTCTTTCCCAATTAATAAAAATGTTTTCTGTAGACTCCAAACAGAAAGAATATTCAGAATATTCTTTCAAGAATATTATGTATAGCTGGGAGTACTGACACATGCCTGGATGTAAGTTTGAGGTTGACTGACTTGAGAGTTGTATATTGTCTTACCTGGACAACATAGTGAGGCCCTGTTTTAAAATAAAAAATAAAAGAAGAGGTAGCTCAGTGGTTAAAGTACTCTTGGGTTCTATCCCTAGCATTATATATAAAAAAATACTATATATAATAGTCACTAAATTCTACCCATACACTGCAATTTCACCTGTCTATTCCATAAGTGCATTGTTCCCAATGTTTGCTATTATAAATAATGTGCAGTGAATAGCTTGGTTAAATAAATGTTTGAATATCTAATTAGCTCCAAAGGATAAATTCCCAAAAGTGAAATTATTGAGGAAAACGGAATGGGCCATCCTTAAGGCTCTTACTACATATCCCGAAATCTTCCACTCACATTAAAGTTCTTTTAAAATCAAATCAACAGCAGCTAAAGGCACAGTGGATAAAGCCCTATGAATAAATGAACATCCTTTTCTTCACACAAATTCTTTTAGATCTCTACTAATCACACCTGCAATCTCTATTTCTGTGTCTCTTCAAAGAAATAATTTGATTACTCTTAACTTACCCTTTCTTCCCTAGATTTCTAGTCTTTTCTACTTTAAGAGGAATCTTTTTAATTTCAAATTCAAATCTGAGGCAATCTTTTTAAAAGAGACCTAAATTTATATGACCTTCTAGAATTAAACAGATCTAAATTCAAGTCTAATTCCAGGCATTTACTAATAGTATAATTCTGGGTTAGTGATTTAATCAAGCCTCAGTTTCTCCATTTATAAAAGGGGATGCTACTACTTCCTTAGAACTAAGGTTGATTTGGAGATTGAGATAATGACAGGAAGTATGAAGTACTTATTCTTAGCATATTGTTTGACTTATTAATAAATATATTAATATAATGAAATCTTCTGAAGCCCTATGTACATCTGAAATAAAAGACTAGTTAATCTGAAAATAGGCAGTACTGATTAACAAAATCTTGATTTCAAAAGAAATCAAGTGTTTTCTTATATCAAAATGAACACATTACTCAAAAAAGCCATGTGTTAAAATGCAAAATATTGGCCAGAGAGATGGCTCAGTAGAATGGGCACTTCCCTAGCAAGTACAAGGGCCTGAGTTCAATCCCTGGTTCCACAAAAACAAAACCCAAAAAACCAAAAATACAAAATACCTTTTAAAGATACTATAAACTTAAAAAAAAAAACCTGGGAGAACATGCCGTATCTGTCATTTACATTACCCCAAATCCTCTCTAGTAAGATTTTCCTTTTCTGAGGGTTGGCCAAATAGCTCAGCATAGGAGCCACCAGTTCAATCCCTGAGGCCTGCCATGCAGGCCCTGCCAGTGGAGCACACTGAGACAGCGACTGAAACTGGGCATGGTGGCATGTGCCTGTAATCCCAGCTCTTGAAAGACTGTAAACAGGTGGATCACTACCAGTCAGGTCTAATAGTGAGACCCTGAACACCCACCCTGCAGACCCTTCCCTAAAATACAAAATAATAATAATAATAAAAAAGATTATTTACAGTTTTCTCTTTTTTTTTAACAAAATGGAAATGCAATCATAAAAGACCTCACAATACCTAGGATCTATAGCCTTCACATGACATGTGTTAGGTATTCCATAAATGAGTTCATAGATAACAGAAATTGTATTTAATATTTAATAGCAGGAATAACCAACTATTTAACAATGTTATGAAAGACAATCTTTTTTTTTTTTTTTTTGGCAGAACCAGGGATTGA
>PVKA01020210.1:0-40839 GCA_004027165.1 Ctenomys sociabilis | reverse complement strand
GTGGCGCATGCCTGTAATCCCAGCACTAGGGAGGCTGAGGCAGGAGGATTGTTGGTGAGTTCGAGACCAGCCTGAGCTACAAAGTGAGCTTAAGGCCAGCCTGAACTGCACAGTGAGACCCTGTCTCGAAAAGAACAAAAAAAAAAAAAAAAAAAAAAATTAAGAAATTCAAGAGAGGAAAAAAATCAGAGTAAAAACAAAAATTATGAGCATTAACTGCTCTTTTCTTTTTTTATATTCATGTAATTAGAATTCTCAAAGTAGAAAAGAGTAGGCAATAAATATTTAAAAATTTAAAATTTCTGAATTTAGTTCAACTTATAATATCACATTTGCAAGAAAAATGAACCTTTTGCACAAGAAATTTAAATAAAAATCATACCAAGATACACAAAAATGAAATTGTCCAAAACTTATTGTAAAGAATAAATGATTAAAGCATATACATTAAAAATATTAGCTATGGAAGAACAAAATTAATTAGCATCTTATTCCACATTAGAAAGAAAAAAAAAAGAACCAAGTGTGTAAAAATCTAGACTAAAGGACTGAAAGAAAAAGAAAGATCTATCCTTTTTGAATTTTATACTTAGCAAACATACCTTTGAAAACTAAAAGTAAAATATCTTCTAGTTATACAAACTTGAGATATTTTAATACCTCCAGACGTAGCATATAGGAAATAACAAAGAGCATAATTCAAAAGGCAAGAGAAATTGCAGTATGCTCCTGGATGAACAATAAAGAGCTCTCAAAGTGATAGTTATGCAGGACTATATAAAATATATTAGATGAACCCTTATTTAAAAGGTCATTGAAGATTTCTATGAAACAGTACCAATCTTATGTCGAGTTATACATGTATTTTTTTTTCATATACATGTGTACGTATGTGTGTATAAAGGACAGAAAAGAAGTAATATAAAGTCAACAGAAAATGGAAATATACTTTTTAAAGTTTCTAATGCTAGGAGAAAATATCATATGGTGTCTTTTAGATAAATTGTAATTCAAAGATATTGGCAATGCTTTTTACTGTAATAAATTTTTAAAATTTTATTTTTTTTATTTTTATTTTTTTATTTATTTTTATTTTTTTTTTTTTTTGTGGTACCAGGGATTGAACTCAGGACCTTGTGCTTGCCAGGCAAGCACTTTTTCTACTGAGCTATCTCCCTGGTCCAAATTTTTAAAATTTTAAACATTCACTATAATCTTCATTCTCCCCGCCCCCAAGAAATATGTGCATGTATCTTCACTAAACAATGGAAACAAGGATTTTCTGGGTGTTATCCTCATTTGCAATAGCCGGTAAATAATTAATCTGCACAGTAGAATACTACATAACCATGAAAAAGAAATGATTTCTTGCTGTGCAAGAGGGTATGTTGAATCTCATAAACACAACACTAAGAGAAGCCAGACATGGAAGTACGTGTATTATATAAACTCAGGTTTAGACACGAGCTGGAGAATCTGACCTCAGATGTCACAGCAGATCACTGTGGCAAAGTGACCCTGCCCGCTGTGCAGCTGATGGTGTCCCCTCGACCTTGGTGGTGGCTACATTGGAGTGTTCATCTCTGAAAGCCCATTGCACTATTCACAGGCAGGTTGTGCATCATGTTGGGTGGAGCTGTGCCTGGTTAGAGTTGTACATCTTCCTGAACTCGGTCACCAGAGCGCGCGTGAAGAAGGTGGGGCCCTTGCAATAGGCTCAGCCCAAGGCCCTCTGTTCGCTTTGACCATGGTACGCTGACTCACGGGTACTTTAGAGACGTTCTTTACTGCACTGGACTTGGGAGCTGTGATCCTAGGGGGACCCAGGGGCAGGCCCTGGAGACCTTGAGGTCCTGGGAGCAGCCTGGAGCACTAGCCTGTGACTGGGACACCACCCCGGGCCAGGCTCTAAAGATTAATTTAATGCACTAAAATAATAAGTGAATGATGCTGTCAGCTAGACGAGGATGAGTGCTATGGAGAAGACAGAACAAAGGAAAGACAGAGCTGAGCTTTCTGCTGGCAGGGTCCGGCGGGGAGGCCAGCTGACCTCGCAGGAGCAACTGAGTGGGCGGAGGCGGGAGGTGTCGTGGGCGCAGGGCACAGCCCATGTGGAGGCCTCCCTGCAGGCTGGCAGGGCTGGCTGGGCAGAGCCCCGAGGCCGCGGGGAGGCAGCTGCCTGCCTAGCCCAGGACAATCTGCTTCTCCTTGGAGAGAAATGGCATGACGTCACTTGCCCACTGAGAGCCGTCAGCTGCTTGGATCAAACTTTCTAGATAAACAGTGGCAGTAAAGATCAAAGGCTCTAAAAATGTTGCTGCTTTTCCATCCAGTTCAGTCCATTAGGAGGCAATTTTCCTAAAGGAAGAACGGGAAATGCTGCGAAGATTTATACCGTGGGCTTCATCTGCCCACTCCATAAACATGTCTGGCGGCTCCTCGAGCTTTGTTTACGAAGAGGAGAAAAAGAAAAGCCAAAGAGCAAAAGTAAGGGCCCAGACAGAGCCCACTGGCGGGACACAGCGGGTCCTCCCTGCCTGCAGGTTCTGTGTGCGGATTCAACCCTTTTTCAGAGGCTGAAAAAGTTTTGTGGTTTTTTTTTAAACCGTCTCTGCTGAACACACAGAGGCTTCTGTTTCCTGTCATTGTGCCTACACAATGCAGTCTAACACCCGATTACACCGCATTCCCATTCCATCAGCCAGGAAAGGTCATGGAAAGACAGCTGACGTCTGTGGAAGGCACAAGTTACCTGGACTGGGCCATGTGACGTCATGGTTTTGGCTCCCTTGGATTTGGGCTTTTTCTCTACGGAAATTGTTTAAAACCGGAAATTGTTTAAAAACCATTCTTTGTTGTTTTGAGATAGGGTCTTGCTTTGCAGTTCAGGCTGCCCTTGAACACACCATGTAGCAGCCCAGGCTGGCCATAAACTCAGGATGATCGTCCTGCCTTGGCTCTCTGAGTGCTGAGATTATAGGTGTGCACCACCAGGGCGCATATCTGGGCTCAAGACTTTTTTTTCTGTATTTTAGGGAAGGGTCTACAGGGTATTCAGGGTCTCACTACTAGATCGGCCTCATAATGATCCTTCTGTTTATAGCCTCCTAAATGCTGGGGGCAGGGCCTGTGTGGCAGGCCCGGGGATTGAACCCCCAGCCCCTCAGCCTGCTTGCAGGCGCTTTAATCCACTGAGCTATTTGGCTGGTCTTAAAGACTTTTTTTTTTTTTGTCTTTTTGAGACAGGGTCTCACTATGCAGTTCAGGCTGGCCTTAATCTCACTTTGTAGCTCAGGCTGGTCTTGAACTCACAACAATCCTCCTGTCTCAGCCTCCCGAGTGCTGGGATTACAGGCATGCGCCACCACGCCCAGCTGGTCCTAAAGACTTTTAAAAAGAAGATTTAATGATGAGAGGAAAATGCAGAAAAGGTATAAGTGAAGAAAACCAGGAAACTCATGTTCCCTGTGACCTCAATGTTTTATAAAAACGTGCATCATGCATGCAGCACAGGTGAGGTGACAACCCGAGGCCGCACACCGTGTGCTTTCTCTTACACAGATGTCCAGAGTAGGCAACTTACAGAGCAGAGAGCAGGTTCATGGTTGTGGGGCGCCAGGCTGGGGGAGGGGCTGCAAAGGGCCCAGTCCAGGGAGTTTCTTTCAGGAATGAGGAGGATTTTCTGGAATCAAATGGCAGTGAGGATTGTGCAACTCTGAATAAGGTGAAAAAGACTCAATTGTTCTCCTGTAAAGGATCAACTTAGTGCTATTTTATTTTTTATTTTTATTTTTAATTAATTAATTAATTTATTTATTTATTTATTTATTTATTTATTGTCTTTTTGAGACAGGGTCTCACTATGCAGTTCAGGGTGGCCTTAAGCTCACTTTGTAGCTCAGTCTGGTCTTGAACGCACAACAATCCTCCTGCCTCAGCCTCCTGAGTGCTGGGATTACAGGTCTGCGCCACCACGCCTGGCTTAGTGCTATTTTAAAATGTACCTTTATGCAATTATAAAAAAAAGGATTGGAGAAAAGTGCAATGTGGTAGGAGTAATTCTGGAGTTATTTTCTTCTATATATTCTATATTTCTTGTGTTTTTCCACAGTGAGAAGGTGCTAATTTGTTTTCTTTTCATTGTACCTGCACACACTGTTTCTGAACTGGGTGCTGTGGTAAATTTGTGAAAAGATAAAGGGGCAGATGTCACATGGACAACGCCTCCTTGGGGACCTCCTGTGACTCTCACCTCACCCAACAGATTCATGGGTAGTGTTTTGGGATTGTGTTTGTCAGCTTTCTGTGACTACAACAGAATCCCTGCCACAATCAATTTATGAAGAAGAAAGGTTTGTCTTGGCTCACAGTTGGCAGGTTTCAGTCTGTAATCAGTTGACTGGTGACAGCTTGCCCTGGGGAGGCCTGGCAGAGCAGGAAGCAAGGAAGGAGAGGAATGGGCCAAGGACCCACAATCCCTCTGAGGATAAACTCCAAGGACCTAAGCTCCTCCCCTTAGGCTCCACCTCCTAAAGGTGCCCTCTTCCCAACAGGGCCTTGGAACAAGCCTTTCAACATAGCCCTGGGGGACATGGACACCCAAACCACGGCAGGATGTGTGCCCCCATCCTCTGTTCTCTTTTCCCCATGGGCAGGACCATCTGGTCTCCTTGTTTGGGTGGTTCTGTCAATTATCTGTCAGCCACAGTGACATCCCCTTTCTCTCAGTGCTTGACTACCAGTGTGACCCCTGGCTCTCTCACAGATTGCAGAATCAATCTGTGGGTGTTCAGATAGGGTCTGTGGTCCCAGAAGGCCAGAGATGGGGACAGAACAGGATTGAGACACAAGGCTTTGGGTGATTAGCCACTGAAGTCCCGGGACTGTCCTTATTGTTATGTGCAGAACCTTGTCTGTGCTAGTGCATGCGTGCAAGGTGCTCCGAGGAGCTGCCACTGCCCTGGTCACAGTGGCTCCCCCAAATGACCTGAGAAGATCCAGTCACCAGCGCAGGCAGAGCACGCCACAGCAGCATGCACAAGGAAGGTCACCCTAGCAATACGCCAGGGAAACCAGGTGCGTACGTGCAGATCCCACGGATGTGGGAGGGGAGGAACCGCATCAGGAGAGATGGCCGTCCTCCTCCAGTCCTCTGGGTGGGCGTGGTTCTAATCAGGGCTGTGAAAGGGTCTGCTTAGAAAGGCAGAGCTCACAGTAACCAGCAACGCAGGGCTCTGGGGAGACAGGGGTGCTGGCCACATAGCTTGCAGTGGGAGAGCCTCTGCCTCTGCTCACCTCCGCAGTGCTAACTGCCCCAGGTGGAAAGCTCTCTGCTGCGGTTTCTTCTGATTTATACTCCTCCTCCTGGTCCTCCTCCTCCTCCTCCTCCTCTTACTGTTATGACTACCACTACCACTACTACCAGTACCACTACTCCCACTACCACTATCACCACTACCACTACCACCACTACCACTACCACCACTACCACTACCACTACCACTACCACCACTACTACCACTACCACCACTACCACTACCACTACTACCACTACCACTACCACCACTACCACTACCACCACTACCACTACTACCACTACCACCACTACCACTACCACCACTACCACTACCACTACCACCACTACCACTACCACTACCACCACTACCACTACCACCACTACCACTACCACCACTCCCACTACTCCCACTACCACTACTACCAGTACCACTACACTACTACTACTATTATTACTACTATACCAGGTGTGATGGTGTACACCTGTAATCCCAGCACTTAGGAGGCTGAGTCAGGAGGATTGACCTGAGTTCAAGCTCAGCCTGAACTACACAGCAAGACCCTGTTTCAGGAAAATAAGCTTAAAAAAAATTCTAATATTGGATAAAGAGGTGAGAGTACTGTTCAGTTCCACCTCCCCAAAGGAGAAGGGCTATTATTCAGCTCAGGGTTTTTCTTCCCACTGTTTTTTCTGTGCAGATATTGTAGGATACCTGGGCTGTTCTAGAGTCAGTGCTCTGTCTGTTCATACAAGTTGTTTCTCCAGCACACTCATGCTGGGCAACTAGCTCACGCGTTATCTTCTCTCCCATCCTGTGATTGGTGGATCATGGCCCTAGCGATTGAACCCAAGGCCTCTGCACCGAGTTATATCCCCAGCCCTGTGCAGTGTTTTGTTTTGAGACCAGGGCTTCCTAAGTTGTACCTTGGTAAGGTTTGCCCGTGCGGTCTTCCTGTCTTGGTTTCCCAAGGTGCTGGCATTATGGGGTGCACCGCCACTGGGCTCACTTCTTCCCACTGAGCTGAGAAATCAAATCACTCACCCAGAAATTCTGTGATCTGCCAGCCTGACAACCTGCGTCCTGCCTGGGGCCTCCTTCTCTGCCTTCCCTGGTGGCCTGTGCCCCACTCAGGAAGGACACCCTCGCCCCTGTGACCTTGTGCAGCTATTCCTAGCTGGATTCCCCATCAGACCTCGATGTGATGATCCCTACCACCTCCTGGAAATACCACCCTTGAGGGCATTCAGGACCCCATGCCCTGGGTGTGTGTGACCCCTGTGTCTCTCCCATGTTCTAAACTCTGGGGTGCCTGGCTCAGTTCTCTTTCCTATAATTCTCAGTCACCCCAGGGGCTCAGTCTTCCCTCCCAGCTGAGGGGGCAGTGCCTCCAGGAGCAGCCAGCCATGCGTCTCTGGGACCCGCAGGCCCAGGGTGTGGACACCTGCATTCTCCACAGCTTCCAGGACCTGCCCTAGCCTGAGCGCTCCCTTCCTGCCTTGTTCCTGAGCCCCTCTCCTTCCAAGGGGCCCCTCACATTCCCACCCTCACCACTGCAGGCTGTGGTCACCTTGGCCTGAATGTGCTCAGGTCACCAGGCTGAAGCAGAGACACCACCCAGGGAGCAATGGGGGGGGATCACACCAGGACTCTGGGGACGAGAGGACAGTGAAGAATCAAAGCCAACTGTCTATCTCCTGGGAAGATGAGGTCAGCGCACAGTATGGAATGAGTGGCGGGGAACCCCTGTGCCTGCAGCAATTGGGGGATCAGGTTGTCCCCAGGGTCCTGCCACATCTGCAGCACAGAAGCAGCTGCTCTGGTCTTCAACATCTGAGCTAGGGTCCCCCAAGAGCCCCCACTGCCCTATGCGCTCCTAGATGTCCCCAACCAAAAGCATGAGTTTTAGCAGTGGAGGAGGCCAGTCTCAGCCATTGGTCTCTGCAGCCCACAGAGACCACAGAGCCCATCTCAGAGCCTGAGGGTTGTCTAAGGCCATGACTCTTTTTCTCCTTCCTTCCTTCCTTCCTTCCTTCCTTCCTTCCTTCCTTCCTTCCTTCCTTCTCCTCCTTCTTCCTCCTCCTCCTCTTCTTCCTTCCTCCTCCTCCTCTTCCTCTTCCTCCTCCTCCTCTTCCTCTTCCTCCTCCTCCTCTTCCTCTTCCTCCTCCTCTTCCTCCTTCTCCTCCTTCTGTTTCTTCTCCACCTCCTCTTCCTCTTTCCTTTCTTCTCCCCCTCTCCTTGTTCTTTTTGATGCTGGGGAGAAGCATGCTAAGTTAAAAGTTCTAGCCCTATTCTTTTTCATTCTTTTTCTAGTGGTCTCACTGAGTCACTGAGTTCCCATGTTGGACTCAAACTCACCATCCTCCTGCCAGACCATGGGCGGGCCATGCAAGAGGGACATGGGGCAGGCTCTGGGTGGATAGAACCTCAAGCCTGAGGAAGCAGAGCCAGGTGCTGCAGCGCCCCTGGAGTCCCTGACTTCATTGTCTCCTTGAAGAGGGTGAGAGGAGTAGAGTAGGATGGGTTAAAGGACACTATCAAAATATTTCAATGAGATGGTGACAAGGAAATAGAATATCAAAGAGGCAGCTTAGCTGATGACACCAGTCTTGACTGGTGATGTCACAGAATGTTCCCATTTCTTTTTTTTCTGTCTTATCCATTCTCTCTCTCTCTCTCTCTCTCTCTCTGCAGAAATGGGGATTGAACTCAGGCCCTTGTGCTTGCCAGGGAAGCATTTATTCCACTGAGCCATCTCCCTGGCCCTGACCTTATTGATTCTCTTTGTGCCCACCTCTGAATTCAAGGAAGTCCTCACTCTGTGGAGGTGGGCATGGCCACGTGGTTGGCTTGGCCAATGAGATGTGAGTGTAGGCAGGTTGCGTTCCTTCTGGGCTGAGGCTCTGACACTGCGTGACTCCCCTAGGATCTTTCTCCTGCTCCTGTCATCCAGAGGTCTGCCTAGAGAAGGAGCCTCTGTCAGCCTGGGTCTCAGTGACTGTAGAACAGAGCTCTCCTGGTGACCTGTACTAGACACATGGCATTTGGCTAAGTCACTGAAGGCTTGGGGCTGTTTCTTATAGCAGCAAACTCTGCTTATCCGGACTGATACCATCATGTAACTCTGCTATAGAAGGGTTTACAGAGAACTTTACATTTTTTTTACACTGTCTTCTTTTTGGGTACTGGGAATTGAATTCAGGGCTTCATACCTGTCAGGCAAGCACCAGAGAGCCTGTTGACAGGATTTTTATCTGAAGAGAGTAATGGTGGTGCCTGTCTGGGTGGTGAAATTTGGGAGTGATTATTCTTGTGTATCTTTTTTTTCTTTTTTTTTTTTTTTTTTCCTGAGACAGAGTCTGAATGCATATTCAAGCTGGTCTTGAACTCAAACCCACCCTGGCCTCAAACTCCCAGTGATCTTCCTGCCTCAGCCTCCCAAGTCCTGGGATGACAAGTGCCTGTCACCACACCCAGCCTTTTTCCTCTTCTCAGCCTGCTCTTGAGGATATATTTGTGTCATTCAAGGCGGAAGCACAAATCAAGACTCAGAGCCAGATGCGGGAGGAGACAGCTGTGTTCACCAGGGCGGGGCGGCCGAGTCTACAGGAAGCAGGTGCACCACTCCTTCAGACAGGTAGCGCTCCTCTGCGCCTCGCACTCGGCGGCCCCAAAGCAGCAGACGAGCCACTTCTGGAATTCCTCCTCGTTCTTGTGCATCAGGAGGAACTGTCCCAACAGGATGTAGGCCTGCAGGGGACAGGGCGGGGGACAGGGCCATGCCGGTTGGAATCTGGCAGGGGGCAGGCGGCGCAGCTCAGGTGCCAGGCCCTGGATTCCATTCTAGATGGGATGGGGGTGGGGGAGGGAGACAGGATCCCAAATGCAGAACCCAGGATTTGGCCCTGGTGTGGTGGTGCATGTGTGCTATCCCAGTGCCTGGGTAAGATTGCAGCAAGTTCAAGGGTGACCTAGGCAGGCCTGGCGCCCTCTGAGGCCCCTCAGGTCTCTCCTGTAGGACTTGTCACTCAGAAACGCACGCATGTGTACACACAGGCGCACACACCCATGTATGCACAGGTCAGGGATGCCCCGCCCGCCCCTTCCCCATTGCCGCTGGGCACAGCTTCTTAGCCTCAGCACCAGTGGTTACTGGACAGTCCACAGTGCAGGCATCTGGTGGCTGTGGGGGCTGGTGGCATCCCTGGTCCTTACTGCTGGAGGCCAGAGCACACTCCCCTCGCCCCCAGGGAGCAACAGTCACACATGACCATGGCCACATATGGCCAGAGGCGCGCTTCTCCTGGCCCTGCCTCTGCTGGGAATCTGTGCACGTGTGGCTGGTGGGTGGAGGGCCCCAAAGCACCTGTGGCTTTGCATACCACTGTGCGACCTCAGCTGCTCCACCCATGGATGGGGCCAGCAGCAAGCACGTCTCAACCTCTGTCTTCTCAAAGCACATGGTGTGACCTGCCCTGCAGATGGAACTAATCAGAGAGTTTTCAAGAACTGCAAACTCCTCCAGAGCCAGGCATGATGGTACAAGCCTGCAATCCTAGCCTTCAGAAGGCCGAGACAGGAGGACGCTGTGAGCTCAAGGCCAGCTGGGGTTACATGCTTATAGTCCATGTCTAATAACTGAGTTCCATTCCTGTGACTAGGCTGCAGTTAAATAAATTGGTCGCTCATACTATTTACAAGGAATTGTACATACAAGGAAGTGTATATAGTATGAATATTACAATATTCAGAAGAAAATAATGGTCAAAGGAAGCGTCCCTGGTGTGGCTGGAGGTCTCTGGTCACAGCACCTGTCCACCTTCTTGGCCACTCCAGGACCCCAGCCCGGAGTGAGCAGAGCCAGTTCTGGGCCTTTCCAGGGACACCGGCTCACTCACCTCTGTTGATTCAATTATGTAAAACAAAGCAAACCTCATCTCTACCCAGGAGAACTTTTTTGTAAACGAGTGAAATCAAATAAAGCTGAACCCTAGACATAAAAAGTACCCAAGCTGTGTATGGGGGTTACTGTATTTATTATTTATTTATTCTGTCCATGCTGGGGAGGCGCCAGCCAAGTGTCCTGCCACCGGGCTACACTCCCAGCCTAGGCTTTTATTTTTAGTCCATTGCCCAGTTGTGGAAAAGAGAAAAAAGCCAGGATCTCATGGTGATTTTAAATCACTACTTTGACCAGCTTTCTGGAAGCAGTTGCTTAGCATGATGTCATTTTTACCGGTATCTCCCATTTTCAGTGCTGGGTTTTACTCAGATGTTTTTAAATAAGCATATTTAAAAAATGGACATCTATGCAGCGTGAATAAAGCCAGGGGCTGCAGGGATGGGGGTGGCCAGGTGAGCCCAACAGGACTGAGAGGCGTGGAGCTTCATCCGAGGAGAGAGATGGCGATGGATTATTAACAACGCCAAGCTCAGTAGCTCTTTCAAGTGTGTGGGCGGGGTTTGGCCCATCTAGTTCTCAAGTGTGCCCCGCCCCACCTGCTGCTCTCTGTCCCTGTCCCGTCAGTGCCTCGACTATCTGCTGTCCAGTCCCAAGGTTGAGGTGTCCTCTCCCTCTCATCTCCAAGGCCAGTGACTGGGTCGCCCGGACTGGTCACCACGCCTCCTGTCCCATGAGGCTCAGGGGCCCGGAAGCCAGGAATGCGTGGCAACAGACGTGGCTGGACTTTCCAGGAATTCTGGAGGCAGCAGGGCTCCCGGCCAAGCTGCAACTTGATACTCTGAACTCCGATTTCCCTCCGACTCCTCCCGGCATCTTCCTCCACCTTCTTGCTCCACCCTGAGACTTGCCCTGTCCTGTATCCGCTTTGGGTTCCCTGCCAGTCATAGAATGCGAACCTATAACCAGTGGGAAGACATCACAGCTCCTGGAAACCCAGCTTGCCATAGAAACACAGAAACCCCCCGGGTAGGTGTCCCTACCCTCCCACTGCCCTGACCAAAGCCGGGAGCCACACTTTTTCCTGCAGAGGCAAGATGGTGGCCCAAGGGTAGGCATCCCCTCAACACCAAGTGCAGGCAGGAGGTTCACCCAGGGGCTTCCCCAAGCAGAGGGGGAGCCACTCATTCACTGTGTCCCTTAGATCTGCACCAGGGTTAGTGTCCTTGTGTGTGTGGCCTGTGTGGCCAACCAGCTCGCCAACACGTGGGAAAGCCATTGACTTGGTTGGATGCTATGCTGCCGCCATCTTGAAAGGTCTTAAAGCCTTTGGACCAAGGCTGCCCATAGCCCTTTTGTGCTGGGCCTGGCCTGTATTCACTGAAATGCTGAACTTCTACTTGGACATACAGTTTGGTCAAACAGAGAGAAGTTGTTCAGCTTCCCTCATTCCTAATCTTCCCCTTGCTCAAGTCCCCAGATCCTGAGTGGCCTAATGGATGTCCCTCACTTTATTGCAGGTTTCTGTGCAATGACACGAGCTATTCCAGTTCTCTCTTGTTGGTCTTCACGTCCACTGATGGCCAGAAGCAACCTTGCCAGGCCAGTGTCTCTTGCTCACTTGCAATGGAAGCTCTGCCGTTAGTATGAACCCTCAATCCACAGCAGCTCTTGCCTCTCCCACCTCCCTGTCCCCTGGGACATGGTTATAGTGTGAAATCACTGGTTTACCCAAAATGCTAATTTAACAGAATCCCTCTCATTTTAGCAGGGTAGCCCCCAAATCCCAGCCCCCAAACTGACTTCTGCAGGCTCAATGTCAGGCAGATGGCAGGCACGAGCTGGGGGCTGGGGGCCTGGGGACATCAGGGAGACAGAGACAGATGCATAGGGCCCCCCGGTCCTGAGCTCAGCCATGGCTCCTCTCTACCAATGATGACAAAGTGACTTCAGCAGGAGCAAGGAGGCTGCTGGAAACTAGAGAGTCCAGAGATGGGGGCATGGGGACAGCAGACAGGCAGGGCAGGCAGGGACAGACCCTGGTGACAAGGGAAGGAGGACGCAGCACACAGAGCACCTCCCACCTGCCTCGCTTTCAGAAGACAGCACCACAGCATCATGTCCCAACCTGCAGCCCCTCCCCCTGGTTCACATTCACCTCTGTCACCTCCTGTGGCCTTGAGCAAATCACATGTGACCTCTCTGCACCTCACTTTCCCTATCCGGAAAATGGGATCAGAATAGTGCACCTCATGGGACTCTAGTGACAAGAAGTGAGATTAGCATACACAATGCCTGGCAGGGGGTAAACACCACACACCCCTTCTCAGAAGACCTCTTGGGGGTGAAGAGGGTATCTCTTCTGAGATATCTCCCAGTATCTCGTGGCTTTGTGGTGTTTCTGCAGCGTTGAGACCCTAGAGCTGCACCGCAGACCCTGCCTCGGACTCTGACTTCCTGAATCCTGGGACATCCAGTCATGCCTGGGCAGCGGTGTGGGGAGGGAACAAGCAGGAAGACAGCAACCCTGCTGAGAGGAGGCAGGGAGGAGGCCCCGGGGTGTGTGTGTGTGTGTGTGTGTGTGTGTGTGTGTGTGTGTGTGTGTGTGTGTGTGTAAGATCCCCAGCAGGGGCTGGGGCTAAGTGGGGGCTTCATGGCATGGGCAGGAAAGCTCTTGGGGGCAGGTGGCAGTTCTATGACAGGGCGCAGGTCAATTTGACTGGCTTTGGGACACTGGTGGGAGATGTCGTGGAGATCTGACCCCTAAATCTGGGCCCTGGCCTCTTCCTCTCTGGCACTGTTCTGGGACGCCCTGAGCTCAGCAGCTTTGCTCTGCCAGCCCTTCTGCCACATTGCTCCTGCCTTGGAGCCGGCTGACCAAGGACAGAATGCTCTGAGCCATGAGCCCAATTAAACCTCTCTTCCTCTGAACTGTGGGCATCATGTAGTTCGTCCCAGCAGTAAGAAGCCGCTCCCACCAAAGCTCCAAGTGTTCAGGACAGGAGCCCCTGGAAGGGGCGGCAGAAGGAAGGTTTCCCAGAGGAAGAGCAGTGAGGAGGCCCAGCTCTGTGGCTAGCACACGTGGCTGGTGGCTGTGGTCCAGATCTAGGGCCTCAGGCCAAAGCTCCATAGGCCAAACGCAGGGAGGAACAGAACTGGAGTAACCCAGAGAACACACAATCACACCTCCGCCTTCTGAGCTCCCCAAGAGCCTTGGCTGACTGAATAGGTTTTGTTTGGTTTGAGACAGGCTCTCACTGTGCTGCCCCGCTGCCTGTGCAGCTGGAATGACAGGTGTGCACCACCCCGCCCAGCAAGCCAGTCGCTGTTAGTCACAATTTAAACTGCAAGCCAGGGGCTGGGCTGTGCCACAGCCAGAGCCTAGAGCAAGGGCAGGAGGTGCACACAACCCTTCTGTCTGCGTAAGACTGTGGGGCAGGGGCAGAGGAGAAGGGATCAGGTGTCGGGGGCCTACCCACAGGAGGTGGGTGGGACGCTCCAGTAGATCAAGATGGCCTGGGCAGGTCTCATCCCCATGGGACCTCATTCTCCAGCCTCCTGCATCCTGGTATCTCTGGAGAGGGTTGGAGGTGGAGGGAGGGGTCAGGCAGGCAGGTCCAAGTGGCCCCCATAGGACCACATCCAGCATGTGGAGAGAGCGAGATGGCCAGGGCCAGGGCCAAGGCTGAGAGAGCAGCTGTGAGCCAGGGTGACCTGGGAAGTGTTGCTCTTGACAGAGACTCCAGGGCTGACCTGGGCCTGAGAGGGGAAGGCACAAACATATTACAGCAGGGGCCAGTGAAGACAGGACCCTGGATGCTCAGAAGCATGCACCCCAGGCCAGCCGGAGAATAGCAACACAGGAGCCTGGATTTCCTTGATTATATCTGAAGTCCTGCCTGTTAGGATACTGGCTCCTGCCGGCTCTGTGCAGGCCCCACTGTGACCTCCAGCTCACCTTGTAGGGCCACATATGGTTCTCCTACGATCGCTCAGCTGGGCCCCAGCCCTGGCATGGAGTCTCCAGCTCCAGCCTCAGGCCCCTCCCTGCCAGACCCAGCCTCTAGGTCTCCTTGTGTCAGGTGTGACAATCCAGCCCATTGCTTTCTTGTTCCTTTGGGACGTCAGGAAGGTATCAAGTCCCTGGGCTCTGTGTCCTCCTTTCTAAGTGTGGGCAGTGACCTTCACCTCAGCCTCAGAGTGGGAGGGTGAGGGTGGCATTCCCAGTGTCACAACCAAGACTTAGTGGCTCTGGGGATGCAAAGGGCCTGGGAAAGGGGGACACTGGGCTCTGCACTGGTCCAAAGGCCACAGACACAAGAGGGACAGGACACAAGCTGCAGTGCCTGACTCCGTGGGCAAGTTCTCGGGGGCCAGAACTTTTCCATCTCTCCATGTATTCATTTCTTTATCATCCCACTCATAATGCTTACGTAAAACAAAGTTCAGCTGGAAAAAACAAAAAAAGAGAGGTAGGAAACAAATTGGTGATTGTGGAGAATCAAAGATATGGGGGTGACTCCAGAGCAGTGGCCCTGCCCTATGATCCTTAGAGCTGCCAGTGTAGCCAGGCGTGGTGTGCCACCATGCACACCTGTAATCCCAGCACTCAGGAGGCTGGGGCAGGAGGATCGCCGGGAGTTTGAGGCCAGCCTGAGCTATACAGTGAGTTCAAAGCCATCTTGAACTACATAGCAAGACCCTGTCTCTAAAACAAAAACACCCAGAGGGCCGGCGGTATAGCTCAGCGGACTAAGCGCTTGCTTAGGTAAGCGCAGGGACCAGTGTTCGATCCTTGGTTCCCCCCGCCATGCTGGCCCCGCCTTCAGGTGCGCTGAGCCGGCAATGCAATCCGGGCGCGGTGGCGCGCGCCTGTCATCCCAGCACATGGGAGGCAAAAAGCAGGAAGATCACTATGAATGTGGGCTGCATGCATAGTGAGACCCTGCACCAAAAAAAAATAGAAAAATAAAATAAAACAAAAACACCCACCTAGTAAAAAAAAAAAAAAAAAAAAAAGGTGAAATTTGCTGCAAATTGTACCTTAATAAAATATGTTTAAAATGATAATCATAGCTGAGTGGTAACAATGACAGAGATCTGGAGGGTGCTATTAGGACAGTGTATGGGCCAGGCAGAGGGTCTGGCACTGGCTGGGCAGAGACACAGGAAGACGTCTAGAATTTTGGAGTGTCTGCTGCTGGGTCTGGGGTGTTGACATGGGTGCACCTGTTTGTATAAAATGCATCTGGCTGAGGGCCAGGGACATGGCTCAGTGGAATAAGTGGTTGCTTAGCAAATGCAAGGTTCTGAGTTCGATCCCTTGTACTGAAAAAAAAAAAAAAAAAAAAAAAACAGAGAGAGAGAAGGAATTTTTTGCAAATGCCTATGATGAATATTATTATGTCACATTACATTATATCATTATGTGGTCATTACATATCTAAAATGTACTAATAAAAATAATTTTAATAAATTAAAAATATAAATTTTTAAAGAGGCACCTGGCTGAGCTACTTGTCAGGGGTGGCTTTCCTGTGGCCACCATAGGAGATTGGTGGCTGCATGTGTAGCAGCTCCCAGCTGCTGGGCATGCCGAGGCCTGGAGTCCTAACCGTGGTATAGATCATCTGGCTCTGAAAGCTGAGTGAACAGCTGTGCGGCTGCAGGCTGCCTTTCTCTCCTGGGCACAGATGCCCGCATGGAAAGAATCAGCAGTGCCACCTCTGGACATGGCTTGAGGTTCACTCGCTGCAAGTTACAGAGGATGGAACCTTGAAGAGTTGGGGCCCAGGTGGGAGGTTGGACCAGAGGGCAGTGCCCTGGGAAGGGATGGGCTGTATTCTCATGGTACCCGGTCAGTTCTCAAGGGACAGTTGGCATAAAAAGAGCAAGGACGAAGTCTGGGGGTATCAGTGGGGAAGCCCACACCCAGTGTGGGTATCAGGCTGCATTTCTGTTGCCCAGAACCCACCACTTCAAGGAGGAGAGGTGGTGTTTGGCTTTGAGCTTGGGCCTCTGTCCACAGTGGCTAAGTCCCCAGTGGCTGGAGCAGTGGGTAGAAAGGTGTGGCAGAGCAAAGCTGCTCAGTTCATGGGAGCCAGGAAGCACGAGGTGGAACAGTGCCATGGAGGAAGGGCAGGCGGTGGACACAGACCCTCGCTCATGCCCCGGGAGCAGCAGACACACCTGGGAGTGCCCGATCTACCGGGCACTTTGCCACCCAGGGCTGTTGACAGATGAGGGTGTCAATCTCCAGCACCTAAATAAACAAGTGGCAGTGCCGGCCCCCTCCTCACCGTCTGGCTTTCTGTTTTGCCTGTCTCTTCTCTTACTCACACTTGTGCTCACCATGATGTAACCTATCGTACTGTGACACAGTAGCAGAGACCTCCCCAGAGGCCCAACTCACCGGGCCACCCATTCCTGTGACTCTCTTTATGAAACATCCAGGCTCATGGATCTCGGGTAGCTATGGAAGACAGAGAACACCTGGGACACAGTGCGGCCCCTCTTGAGCGGGAAGTGGTGCCTCACATTCCAGGCCCTGGGGTGGGTCCCAGCTGCTCCTGCTCCACACCGTGCTGGTGCCCCATGGGTGGGGTGGGGAGCGCGTCCATATCACCCAGTGCCGGGTGCACTTCTTTCTGGCCCCAAGGTCTTCACACCCCACACCTGCTGGCCACACGCCCAGGTGTGTGTGAGCTCCAGCTCTCAGGTCAGCAGCCTTGCAGTGTGGCACACACTGCCAAGTGGCAGCTTTGTTCTCTGGGGTCCCCTCAAGGGGTGGCATAGCAGGGCTACCATTCAGTAGGACCTGGCAAGGAGAGATTGGGAAGAGGAGTGGGGAGGAAAAGCCGAATTACCTTGCTGAAGCCTTTGGTGACCAGGCTGATGGCCAGCTCCTGGCTGATGCCGTCCACCCAGCAGACGTCCTTTTCTCCCATGGGCTCTGAGAGGAAGGCTCTCAGCCTGGGAGACACGGGCTCCATGTCCTGCAACGGCAGGGGCAGGGTAAAGGGTTAGGAGGTGACTTGTGCTCATGGTATGGGCAGCCCCAGGGGTTCCTCCATGTCCTGAGGAGCTGGGGACAGCGAGGACAGATTCCATCCATCATCCTGAGTGAACAGGGGACATGTGAGTGCAGGTTCTGTCCCAGCTGACGCTTGAACCCTTGCACATACACATAGTGCTGTCCGCAGATGAGTCAAATGCCTTACAGCGTCTCAGGCTTGACGCTAAGAGCTTCTGGTCCTATACCACCCCAGAGGCCCACACAATGTCCGACAGCTAAGGGACCTGCCTCACCCCAGCTCCCCAACTTGTCTTACTTTCACTTGAGCATTTGTCATACTCTCTGCTCATTGGTATTTCAATTGCTGTCACAGGACTTCAGTTGGGGCCATGGTGGGTGTGGTCCATGGAGGCAACCGAAGTTCCTGTGCATACTTCGATTCATAGTCAAGACTGTTCATGGGACACACTGTCCTGCTGGGTAGAGACTTGGCTGACTCTGGTCCTGCTTGGGGGTGTTTCCCAGCTGGGCAGCTTGCACCACGTTTGCGGCTGAGGGTGTGCATGGGCCAATCCCACCAGCAGCCACTGTGCCAGCCCTCTGCTCCAATGGGCACATGTGCAGGGCTGCTGAGAGGGGCAAGCTCGGGCCACGTGGCACTACTTCCTGGGCCCCTCAGCATCTCGGTTCTATTTGTCCATGGCCCTCAGCAGAGCTACAGATCTTCTCAGTTAAGTGGCCCGTGGTCACCTACCTGACCCTAACGTCATCTAGAGGTGTCACTTCTCTGAGGCCACAGGACTGATGGCCAACGGCCAGTCAAATCTACACAAGAGGCCCGGGCATTCAGTGCTCTGAGCACTGCCAAATCTTCATCGCTGTCTACCTCCAATGAGCCAACCAGCCCCCAAAGTGAGTCTCCTAGGACCACGGGGAAGACTGCCAGCACGGCCCATGTCCTGCATGTCTCCTGCCAGAGGGTCACACATCACAGCATAAGGCTGTCTCCAGCATCATGGGCCATGGTGCCGAGCAAGTGTCACCTCTTCCTTGTCCAAGGGAAGGTGTCCTTGTCACATCCACATTAACATCTTATTTACGCAGCAGCCCCTTCCAAGAATCAAATTCTGATTCCGTTTAGGCAGTTTGTGACTCATGAAGGAGAAAATCCAGTTCCAAGGGGTGCACACAAGGAGCTTGTTAGCATACACTATGGAAAGCCGAAATCGGGTACGGTTCAATAAGGTTCAGCCTACTTTCCCGGCCTTTCTCTTCAGCCCACTGCTCAGCTGCCTCATGGGCATCAGCAGGCTGCCCTAGAGTTTGCCATCGCCCTTGAAAGCCACACTGCCCTGCTTTGAAGAGAACACACAGAGCTCGCTCCACAAAAGCCATCAGCACACATGGCTTCTCCAGCCGAAATTGTCGATACCAGGCCCTACAACACAGATTCTGGCCTGGCATGCATGTCTTGCCTCAGTTCTTTGCCCCCATACCATCATAAGGCCATGGAGAAGGTGTCTGTGGCCCCTCGAACGGGTATGTGGTGCCACAGTGGCTGCCTCCTCAAAGCCCTCGCAGCCCCCACCCAGCTCTGACCCCAGTGCTAAGATGACACAAGATCAGGTGCGTGCAGAGCCTCTCGTTCACAGCCTGCCACTCCTGGCCCCCTCCAGAGCGCCCTGAGGGCCGCCTGGAAGCAGGTCCTTCCTTCCCTCCTCTGGAAGCCTTCTGGGTCCAGTACATTTTGGAACATTTTGGATGGGACAGAGCTGCAAGGAGAGATGGATCAGAGGCCCAGAGGGTATGGGTTAGGAACATGGTGTCTGGATGCCACAGACAGGAAGCCAGGCCCACGAGGAGAGAGGCTGTTCAGGTCCCTGGATTCCCGATACCACTGTGCATGAGCTGCAGCTTCTCCACGCTGGGGGTGCAGGCAGGCGACTTCCCTGGAGCCTCTTGGGCCGAGCCAGTAGGTATGGCCACAAGGGCCCTGGTGACTGACCCAGACGAGCCTGGCAGTTTAGGGCCACAGTGCTCCTGCACAGGGGACTTTCTCCCGGGCCACAGAGTCACCTGCTAAGCTGTAGTTGCTGCCCTGTGAACCTGGGAGCAGCAGAAGCCACAGCCATGTCACTGACACCAACACACCAGGCACCAGCAGTTGGGGTCAGCGCTGCTTGGCCTGCAGCTGTGCTTGCCTTTCCCAAACTGAGCTAGCCTGTATCCTGAGACCCTCAGGGGCAGGGTGAAAAGCGGATGCCCCCGCCCTGAGGCCATGGCAGGTAAAGGAGTGCAGGAAAATTCCTCTTCTTCTCCTCCTTCTCCTTCTCCTTCTTCTTTCTTCTTCTCCTTCTCCTCCTCCTTCTCCTTCTTCTACTCTTTCTCCTTCTTCTTTCTTCTTCTCCTTCTCCTCTCTTCTTCTCCTTCTCCTCCTTCTTCTCCTTCTCCTTCTTCTTTCTCCTTCTCCTTCTCCTTCTTCTCCTCCTCCTTCTCCTACTCTTCCTTCTCCTTCTTTCTTCTTCTTCCTTCTTCTCCTTCTCTTCTTCTTCCTCTTCCTCCTCTTCTTCTTTTCCTCCTCCTCCTCTTCTTCCTTTTCCTCCTCCTCCTTCTTCATAGGGCTGGAGGTTGAACCCAGGGCCTTTTCACTGAGCCTACATCTAGAAAACAATTTTTTAATTTTGAGACAAGGTCTTCCAAAATTACTATGTGGCCCAGGCTAGGCTCAAACCTCAAGTCCTCCTGCTTCATCAAATCCAAGGTGTTATGGCTTATGTCTAGTTGTCTCCTCAAAGCCTCATGCAATCATGGGGTGGACTTCTAGTGGTTGTGACTAATTCATGATCCAATGCTGGGATTATGGGTTTGAGCACAACACCTGCCCTGGGGCGGAGAGCCTGAATACAATACAAGGGAGGTAGGGAGGCTTGCTAGCTGCCTTCTGCCACCATGAATGACTGCTCTCTGCCCTGTTCCACTCTGCCTTGGAGCCAGCTGAGTATGGACTGAAACTTCTACTAACTGTGAGCTAAATAAAGCTTTTCTTCCTTAATTTTGGGTGTTGGGTATTTTGTCCCAGCAATGAGAGAAAAGTAACCGAGCTATGAGGACTGGGATTACAGGTGGGCACCACCATGCCCGGGCTCTGTTTTATCAGGACCTACAGAATTTGCTTGGGTCCCATCCCAAAGAGTAAATTCCCCTAGACAGCAGATTCCATTTCTTCTTGGGTGTCTTTCTGGGGCAACAACCTCTCCCTGAAACTCGCACTAGAATTTTCCTGGTGACAGTGGCCAGAAGTAGGCATAGGGCCATCTGGCCCAACTATGGCCAGGAGTGGGCCCCCAGGGGGCAGAGGAGGTCAGGATTCCCCTACATGGTGGGGTGGGGCCTGCAGGTCTGCGGCAGCCACTATGTTCTGTCTAGCGGTAATCAGTCTGTGACGGTCGAGCTTCTCCCCGTTCTGCATGTCAGAGACCACTTGGGGTCTCATTAAACCAAGCAGGGACCAATGTATCTGCTGAGGATGGCCTCTAGATGCTGTGCGACCACACTGCGGCCAGTGACTTCATTATATTTCTCCTTGCTGCGGTAAAATGCTTGACACTCAAAGTTAAAAGAGGAGAGGCATATTTGGCTCCCAGTTTGTGGAGGTGTTAGTCCAGAGTGGGCTGGCTTCAAGGCACGGTGGCACCATAGAGGGGAAGCAGTTCACGGCAAGTAGGAGGCAGCAAAAGCACCTGAGCAGCCAGCAACCAACCAGAACCAGGAACCAGGAACCAACAGCCCTCTTTCTGTCCCTTCTTCTTCTTCTTTTTTTCTGTTTTGAGCTACAGTTTCCCTATGCATGTCAAGCTAGCCTTGAAGTCACTTTGTAACTGAAGTTTGCTTCTACCCTACAGCAGTCCTTCTGCCTCAGCCTCCTGAGTACTGGAATTATAGGTGAGCTACCATGTCCAGCTGGCCCTTTTATTTTATCCAGCCTACTCACATCCAGGGTGGGACACCCTTAGTCCTGCCCAGAACTATGCACCCAATCAGTGGGCTGACTTAGCAATCACATACCCCTGATTCCAGCTCTACACATTCTGGATCCAGCCACCTCTGAACAAGCCCCTCTGTGACAGCTTGAGGCTTTGGGGGGACATCTAGACACAAACCACAACAGTCACTAAGTCACCACCTCATGCCCCTCATTCCTTTTGTGTCAGTTATTAATTTAATAAGGCTTGGTATAGGGGGGCACATCTGTAATCCTAGTGTTCTAGGAGGCTGAGGTAGTAGGATCACAAGTTTGAGCCCAGTCTGCACAACTTAGTGACTTAGTGCAACTTTGTCTCGAAATAGAAACTGAAAAGGTTCAGGGATGCAGTTTAGTGAGAAAGCTCTGAGTTCAATCCTCAGTACAAAAAAAATGTAAACTACATGAAATTAAAATCTCCCCTCCTAACTCTTCTCAGACCCCAGGTCAGCAGTGCTAATGGCATTCTCTGCTGTCTCCAGGGGTCCTTCCACACAAACATGACCTCTGTCTCCCCACCACTCTGCTAGCTGTCCTTCCGCACTCTGATTCTATGGACTTCACTACTTCAGGGGCTCACGGGCCACAGAGAACAGTAGTTGTCCTTTTTTTGGTGTGTGTGTGTGTGTGTATGCCAGGAATCAAACTCAGAACCTCACGTTTGCCAGGCAGGTGCTGCTCCATGGAGATAAACCCTGGCCAACAGTTGTTCTTTCCAGGTTGGCTAACGTCACTTAACTAACGTAGTGTTACTGAGGCACAGCCCAAGTCGGAAGTACACTCCTTCTATTTACTGTTTTACAATGCAACGTATTTCATCTTCCCCTGAGGGTGGATACTAGGATTCCCCTACTCTGGCTGTGTGAGCAACATTGCTTTGAGTATGGTGCAGATATGTCTCCCCAAGAGACGATGTTTTCCATTCTGTGGTGCCCGCACCCAGAATTGGCATTGCTGAGTCCTATGTTGATTCCAGTTGTAATTTTGGGGGGAATCCCCATACTGCTTTGCATTTGGCTCAAACCTGACAGCCTGGCTAGGGGAGATGGAGAAATCAAGGAGCCCAGCCCCTTCCACAGCTGGTTCAGTTAGCCAGGGGGCTGGCCTGACATCAGGCTTTTCAGAGACTCCCTTAAGGACTGGAAAGTACCTCGGTTTGCGAACCTGTGTCTTGGTCTCCATGGGAGTGTTTGTCTTGAAATGCTGAACAGATGCTCTGGGATGGTGGTGGGCTCCAGTCAGGTGGGATCCATCTGTCTGTGCTCCCGCAGGGCAAGGGCTGCCCCGAGTCACCGGGTACACCAGACCCTCATTGGCTGCCTTCCCTTGGGACTTTGAACTGTGTCTCAGGTGGCTTTGGAGCATAGGGACTCCAGACCAAGCTGCTCTGTCTTTGTTTTTCAACTTAAAAAGATTCTTTCACTTCTGAGGAAATTTTACCTGGAATCTGTTGATTTAAACAGCAAAGCAGGACTCCTCTGTTAGGCACAGGATGAGATGGCCCTTGAGATCACCCCGGGATGGCCCCTACATGGGACGCCGGGCCTCTCTGCACTTCCTCCCTGCTGCCCTGAAGTGTACAGCTCACTCGGGGCATGCTGCCCACCATTATATGCCATCCACAACAGGCCCGCTATGAGGTGCACCGATGCCCACAGCCAGCAATCTTGGAAGCCAAGAGCCAAGACAAACCTCTCATGTAACTGGTCACCTGGGTTTTCCGCCACAGGGGTGGAAAGCTTTGGTTCCTGAACTCAGGGCTCTCAGGCTCTTTGTGAAAAACCATGTGACAAAGCCCCCAGGTACGAAGATGTCACTGTGCCCACACCCCACATAACCCTGCCATCCTGCAGCAGCAAAGGGGGGGAGAAGAGGTGGGAATGACCTCAAGTCTGCCCCCGCTGAGGTCTGTGCATCCCTGCCCTCCAGAGCAGCAACAGGAAGCCTGCTGCCTGACGCCCCTCTGTCACCCACCTCCTGCTTCTCCATCTCTACCCCGCTCCTCAAAGCTGTGGTTTCTTCCTTCCAATGGCTGTCTCTCTGGAGAAAGTTTTACCAGACAGGTGACACTGCTCTGGGGACAGGGAAGTCTCACCTTGAGGAGTCCATCCTTGGTGAACTATGCAGGGTTTGAGGGGACAGCACCCAGCTACACTGGTCCCCTGGAAGTGTCCCCTTTGGGGACAGAAGCTTGTGGCTCGGGGGCCCCCAGAGCACCACTACACTGGTCACCCAAGCGCTGCTGTTGGCCCTTCCTCACTTTCAGGGTGCATGGGTCTCTTTTTCCACAAGGTACTCAGCCGAGGGGGTAGGGCCCAGATGACACAAGTATCAGAAGCGACCTTTCCAGAAGCCACCTGAGAGAGAAGCCGTGGCATGCTGGAGAGGGAAAAAAGACTCCCATTGAGCCAGATGTGCACCTCGATCCAGCCACACTGAAGGCATCCACTCTTGGGCTGTTTTTTTCTTTTGAGGGGGAGGAAGGATTTGAGACAAGGTCTCATTGGCCTTGAACTTGCTGACCTTGAACTCCCTTACACAGCCCAGGATAACCTTGAACTCACAGCAATCCTCCAGGCTCAGTCTGCTAAGTGCATGAGCAAGAAATCCCCTTAACCTCCCACTTCCTGAGCCTCACACTACCTTTCTACTCAGTGCTGCTCGCCTGCCCACCTGGACGTGAGGTGGTCCTTAAACAGCACGTGGACTGGGGGTGGCCTGGGCCACGCCTAGATCCGGGAAGTGGGAGGCCCTCTTGGGTGTGGTGCTGAGTTCACAGGTGCCTCCCAGCCAATCCACTCCATCAAATGTTTTTTCTAACAGCCTCATCCATCAGATAAGCAAGGTGGTGCCCGCCTGTAATCCCAGCACTGTCGGAGGCAGAGGCAGGAGGCTCCAAAGTTCAAGCCCAGCCTGAGCTGTGCAATGACTAATGGAGACCTGGTCTCAAAAAAAAGAAGAAGAAGAAGAAGGCAGGTGCTAACTGGGTGGAGGATCACTGGGCCTGAGACCTCAGACCACATAGTTTCTGGGCTGCAGCAGGCAGCTGAGAGGAACATCACGTGGCCCTGTGGAACTGTGCCAATGTGACGTGACATCGCTGCGTGCATGAGATAGCGAAAACTTGCATTTGGCATCCTTCATTTGATTCTATGTCAGATAGAATGCCACACCCATGGGTCACTGTCCCTGCCCTCAGCCCTCCCGGTGCCTTCTGAGGACTGAGGCAGCTCAGCTCCTCAAGAGCCACAGGACTCTGGCTGTGGCACTGTGAGCAGGTGCATTTCAGCTCCTGGGATGCCTATTCATCCCTGAGCGAGACCCTTCACAAGGTTGAGCATAGCTGGCAGATGCTGGCTATCAAAAGAGATATCAGCAAGGACTGCTTTTTGTCTTGACGTGTCCCCAGCCCAGCCTGGTCCTTGAGGCTGTGAAGAAAGGATTTCCCAAGGCCTGACGTCACCTGGTGCTCCCTCTGTTGCCAAGACCTCTGGCTATCCACGTTTTGCTGCTGTGAGGTTGGCCTCACCCCTGGAGTGCAGGAAGTGGAAGGCTAGAACAGGTCTTGGTTTCAATGACCTTTCCGAAGCCCCATGAGCACCTGTCCAAAGCTCAGGTGGAGGGTTACAGATGCAAACTCCAGGAACAGCAGGAGTGAAGAATCATCAGTGGGAAGTTGCACCAGGCCAGGTGCAGGACTGGCTTGAGGTCCCAGGGCGAGGGGGGCAGGCTCTGACTGAGCAGAGTCCTGCACTCCATTCACATTCCATTCCAGACTGTGACATCAAGCGGATTCTCCTACATAGGCAACCATCTTGGGAGTTTTTGGTTGTCATTTTTGCCAAGAGAAGCCCAAAATCTAGAACTTTGTGTCCTAGTTCCCAGTCTTTCTCTTTCTTCTTTCTCTTTCCTTCTTGCTTTCTTTCTTTCTTCTTTTTCTTGGCGATACTGGGGATTGAACTCTGGACCTTGCACTTGCCAGGCAAGTGCTTATGCCACTGAACTATGTCACTGGCCCTCAGCTTTTCAGTGTTGGGTAATATACATGTTTCAGCACTGTGTAGATCTAACAAAGCAGAGCCACACTGCTGGTCAGCCTGCCCTGTGCTATAGGGTCTTCAGGTCAGCGCCTGCCTGCAAGCTGGCATCACAAGCTTGGGCCTTGGGCTGGGGATCCTGCCTTGGGGGCCTCCAAGGCCAGGCTTCAGCGCTGGGGAATGCTTGGCCTTGGTTGGGTGGCTCTCAGCTTCCAATTGGAGCGTGGCTTCCTGGGGACATGTTGTGACCTCCCCGATGACTGCTGTCCTCATAATTCTCAGTGAGCACTTTGGAGAGTCACAGAAGGGACCAAAGGGGGCATGTGCCTCTCCTTCTGACCTCCTCTCAGGGGACACTTAGGACCTTGGCGCTGCTCACTGCCTGCTGCTCACTGACCGTGGCTACATGTTGGGAGAAGCCATGCCAGGCCACAGCAGCACGTGTGTGTGGCCCTTGCCTTTGTCCCTGACTGTACCCGATCCCCCTGTAATATCCACATTTTTGTATAAACATTACACCTGCCGCCACCACCATCTGAGAAGCACTTGCCCTCGATGTCCCAAGCCATTGGTGTCTTCACAGACCTTGCTTGCTTAATCTGGGAACGTTTGATACTACGCTTCACATCATGTCCGAAGCAGAGGGGATAATGTGAGCTTTCTCTCCTTGTTTAGAAAACACCCCTCCTTTCAGCTGTCAGAGCCACCACTGTCCCTGCCAGTGTGGGTGCAGTGACACAATGCTACGTTGCTGAGTGCCAGCCGGAGGTGGTTCTCCAAATCTATGTTGTTACAGGGCGACCTTCACGCCAGTGAACTAGCACCTTGACAATTGCTGGACTTCAAGTGTGCGCCTGGCTCAGAGATCCTCTCCTGCTTGGCACAGGGCCTGTGCATCACCACAGGTCACTCAGGGCACCCCAGGTCTCTAGGCTGGCGCCAGGCTGGCTGGGAGCTGTGTTTCCTGAGGCCGGACACTCAGATTCTCTGTGAGTTTTGAGAGTGCCTGACATTGCAGTGGCAGGGATGCGACCTCGGGAGGGGGCTTCCTGCAAGGCCTCACCACGGAGCACCATGAGCCACTGTGCTGGGACACATACAATGTAGAAAGCGCCCGTCAGATCAGATGGAGGACAGCAGCATGTCAGGCAACCCTGCATGGCGTCACCCATGTCACCATCACGGTAGCAGACAAACCCCGCATAGACCAGCCTCACACTTCACCAGAGTCTCTGTCCCTTGCTTGGCACTTGCAGTGCCCCTGCCTCAGCCTCTCAAGTAGCTGAGAGACTGTCACACCCCAGAGGTTCAGGTTTCAAGTTCTTTCAAGATGGGTCACAGAAACTCTAATGTTCCCCCACCTTTGGCTGCCAGAAGGAAATTCCCAACCTCCATCTGCTGGGAGTTATAAGACCCTGCTGGTCCCAGAGGGTCTTCTCCTCTGGAGGAAGGAGGCTCCACATGGGCCAAGAGGATGCTGAACGGATGCCCCACACTGGTTCACGCATTTCTCCTTGGTTGCCCTGTGCCAAGGCGTGGAGTCGCCACAACCTGGGGACAGAGCGTTTCCCCACACTAAGCAGGCTACTTCGCCCTAACTTTCCCCTCTGCCTAGGGATTCACAGGCAACTCCTTTGTTTCATTTTCTTTTTGGTTTTTTAACACAAGCTCTCACTATGTAGTTCATACTAGGCTTGATCTCATGATGTGGTCAAGGCTGGCGTCAAATTTGCAGCGATTCTCCTTCCTCGACCTCTGGGGCGCTGGGGTTGCAGGAATGTGCCACCATGCCTGGCTCTGGCCAAGTTTCTTGGGAGTGTCTCTTGAGGACCTGGATACAGCTAATCCTAAAGCCATAACTGGCTTCAAGACATTCCGAGGGGGAAGTCCCTTGACCTGGGACGGGATTACACCTTGATAAAACCTTTGTCAACTGAAAATATCATAAATCAAAAATTCACTCAACAGACCCGATCTATTGAATATCAGAGTCTACCTTAAACGTACTCAGAACACACGAACCTAGCTAGCTAGCATTTGGGCAAAATCATTCAAAACAAAGCCTATTTTATATCACAGGGTTGAATAACTCACATGACTTATTAGGGACAGCTCACTACTGCTGCCCAGAAGCTAGAGAGGATCAGAACATATACCACTTGGGATAAAAGATCACAAGTCAGAGTCCCACTGGACCCAGCTATGCCCTGCTAGTGTCCTCCCGAAAGAGTGAAGACGCTGCATTATGGTGATCCGAGCAAGCCATGTTCGTGGCCGCTCGACTCGCAGTCACTCAATCTCGCAAGCAGCCTGCACGTCCCTCAACAGAGGGATGGACAATGGCCACGTGGGACTTGCACACAGCGGAGCACTGCACTGCCACAAAGATGACCAGCTTGGGTCACTCATAGAAAAACAGATGCACCCTGAGACCAGAACCTCGCGTGCAATAAATCAGACACACGAGCTTAAATACTGCACGATTCTCTTATAGGAGAAACCCAAAGTATAAATAATTCAAAGAGTAAAATGAGATGATAAGAAGTTGGGGGATCCTTTGCAAGTGGGAAAGGGACTAAGTGATGGAGGGAGGGAGGAAGAGGGGAGACGGGAAGGATGTGGGTGTGTCACGTGCAAGTACCTGCTTATGTGTGTGTGTGTGTGGGGGGAATCCTTCTATCCCACAAACACATCCTAACAAAAAGGATAAACAAAACTTCAGACCCGATTTCTAGTGAATGCATATCACTGTCACACCATCTTTAAGGCTGAAAAGCCACCAGCTAACCATGGTGGTGAGGGGGAGACCATCTGCAGTTTGCCTTTGCTTTCTAACCTTCTAACCACAGGACCCCCCTAGGGTCACAGGGCATGAAGAGGAAATGCTAGGAAGTAACAGTTTACAGTGATGTGCTTGAGAGGGGCATGGATGGCTGTGCCACGGCCAGGTGTGGGCACACTTGGGTGCCAGGGAAGAGGTTCTGACCGGTTATCCCCATGGTCTACTGGGGACCTGGGATGCCAGGCCTATGACAGGGTTTGTTGGCTGGCTGGCTGTGCCATCGGACAACCTTAACACTCCAGCAGGGGGCTGGGCAGCAGAGGCCACATGTCATGGTCTCCCAACCTAGGGAGTCTGCACTTGACCAGTCCCCCTGGGGCTACACACACACTAGGTCTGTGAAGTCCCACTGTGGGCTGCCCACAGGGCCACCCAAAAAGTGGAAAGCCTCCTCTTCCCCTGGACTCCCCTGTGGCCGGTGCAGACCACAGCTGTGTGGCCACATGCTATCTCCCTGGGCTCAGAGATCTCTGCTTCCCTCCAGGGAGTCAGCTGTCACATAGTCAGGTGACCTGAGGCCTCTATGCTGCTGTAAGGAAACCCCAAGCCAATACAGGGAGAGGTCACCCAGGCCCCCAACCCACAGCCTCAGGGGCCAAGTGAGTGACCCAGCCTCACCTGCAGCTGCCCTGCCCCACTTCTGAGCCAGAGACTCTGCTGCTTGTAGCCCTGCGTCTGGTCATTTAGTTACCAGGCAAGTGCTTATTCCACTGAGCCATCTCCCCAGCCGCAAAACTTTTCAGAAGCCAAATGCAGTGGTTCTCCCCTATAATCCTATTTATGGTCATTTAATTACTAAGGCAGCACCTGCCTCTCCCTTCTTCCCTAAAGGGGCTAGCTGAGGAGAGCCACCTGTGGGGACAAGGTGCTGAGTCCTTTCCCCACCTGGTGCTCTGTGGGATGGACATTCCTGTCTGGGAAGACAGTAGGAAATGAGAGGACACACAAACGCGGCAATTTTGAGAGATAAAGAAACTTACCCTGCAGATCCTGTCCTCTGGGCTCCCTGTGGACCCATCAGATCCTATGCCTGGATATTCTGGGAATATCTCCGAGTACAGCAGGAATTGGGATCAGGGGTCCGGCCCACGGTAGGCACTGTGTGTTCACTGACCCTTCTCACTCTGGCCCCTTTTTCATTTGTTACAGTTCCAATCCTCAGTGGCCCCCAAAGTCTCCTGTGTGTGGAAGGTGACTAGACCATGGGCACTCTGCACAGCAGGGGACACATCCGTGGGCTTGCTCAGGCCTGAGTGTGCCATAGGGAGTGGCCCAGGTGGAGGAGGGCCCGTGGACGTGGCCTGGGAGTGCATTCTGGCCCCGGATCTTCCTGTCCTCTGCTTCCTGACCGCCATGTGGTCAGCACCAGCTGTCCTGTCCTGGTGCCCTGGAGTGGCCACCCAGGACTTCTGAAGCCTGGAGCCATAACAGAAGTCCTGCTTCTGTGGGCTGTGGTGTCAGGTCCCAGGGACAAGAAGTGGCAGATTCCACCTTTTCTTTCAGCAGGGCTGAAGCATCCTGAGCTTGCCCTATAAACCATGGCATCTGGGATGCTCCCCTGTGCAGCAGGGACTGGTGACATCCACAGAGGCCCCAAGTTCTTCTCTGAGCCACCCAGCATCAGCCCTGAGCTTCCTGAAAACCCTTGGGGCCCAGAAGGGCTGGGTCATCCAGTGGGGGTGAGGTGCCTACTCTGCAGGTGGCGACAACTCCAGCTACAACTGCCCAGCATCACTCATGAGAGGCTTAGGCCCTTGGCCCCACCCAACCTCTCCTTCTAGTGTTCTAATCTACCTAGGCACTTCCTGTTACTGTTCCAGAGTTGTCTTACTGTCCGGAAGGAAAGGGAGAGGTCTGATACACTGGAGGGGAATGGGGGCTGGATTAACAACAAAGCGAGAGCTGGTACCGTGCTGCACAGCCCTGGTCCCAGTGCTCAGGAGGCTGAGGCAGGAAGATTGCATGACCCCATGAGTTTAAGAAGAGCCTGAACAACATTATGGGCAGGTAGTCTGCAGGAATTTTGGATTGCATTTTGGAGGTGGTGGCTTCTGTGTCAATCACAGCCCCAGGAAGATGGCTCTGCTCCCTCTGTTGTGCCATGTGACGCTGGCCAGTGGCTGCTGGGACCTCACCCAGGACCAGGAGCAATGCTCTAGTGGACTTGACATTCCAGAGCTGGCCTGTCCACCCCTCAGTGTCCATAAAGGACATGATGACCTTTGTCCAGGGAGCCAGAGCAGGTGGCCAGCTGAGGTGCCTGCAGATGGCTATACAGAGAGAGAGGCTGGGTGCACCGGCTGGGGAGAAAAGGGATTGTCCGCACATGGTCCCTGGCACCAGTCCTGCCCTACTGCCAGCTGTGGCTCTGGCATGGAGTGGGGACAGACCTGAGAACTCACCAGGTGCATCCGAGAAGGTGGAGACAGCAGCAGACAGCTCAGCTGGGTGACTGACGACCTGGGTACAGCCCTGGGAAGGTCAGCAAGTGCCCTGTATTCCAAGACCTGCACAGCTTGACATTGTGATGTCACACCACTGAGGTGGCCCCACGGCAGGGTCAGGGACAGGCAGGCAGGACAGGCCAGCTCCACTAAAGCAGAGCTGAGAGACACGTCAGCCTGGGGATAGCAGCGGATAAAACACTCCACCACTATCTGCCACTATGACTCCTGTCCCTGTCTGCTTCACGGCACTTGATAAAAACAACCCCCTCTTTTTTGCTTTTTGTTTGTTTATTCTTTTGAGACAGAATCTCATAATTTTAGCACTTGGGAGGCTGAGACAGGAGGATCAGTGCAAGTCTGAGACCAGCCGGGATTATATAGTGAGCTCAAAGCCAGCCTGAACAGCATAGGGAGACCCTGTCTTAAAATGCAAAAAAAAAAAAAAAAAAAAGGCAAAGAAAAAGAAATCAGATGACAAGACTTACTGCGTGGTTGGCTCATGCTGGCCTTGAACTTATGTAGCCCAAACTGCCCTGGAATTTTCAAAGATCCTCCTGCCTCAGCTTGCCCAATATTGAGATTATAGGTGTGGGCTGATACCATGCCCAGCTCAAAGCTAGCCGTCTTGAGCCCTTTCCTTGCACCGATGGACATATGTATGCAGCCCCATCCCTGAATGTTTTCTGTGATTCATTTAAAATTTCGGATAGTAACATAAATTTTTTATGTTACTGTTTTTTTCTGTGGGGTTATCCCTTCTTTCCTCTTACTGTGTGTCTGGTGTGGCCTCAGGGCAGGCAAAAGAATTTAAATATTAGCTCTGGAAAACAAACAGGCAGCAAATCCACCCCCCTCCTGTTAAATCCCAGGCTGATGTCTCTTAGGTTATCTTGGGCTGTGTGTTCTTTGCCTGGGCTACTTTCCATTGTGGGGATTTGATAATTAGGTGTGGTTTATATTTAATAAGACTGCAAAGAAAAGAGAAACTTACCCTGCAGCTTCCAACCCCATTCCCTCCTGCAGTGCTTAGGGTTGGGGTGGGGGAAGCGATTCACTTTGGAACCTCTGGCTAATCCTAAATTTTAATTTCAACAGTGGATGTCATATATTAGGGTTATTAGAATCATCTCAAGGAATTGTGGAACCCCACAGCCCAGCCCTAGAGAGCTCTACTCAGCAGGCTTGCAGGGGACCCCCGCACACTGGGTTCTAACCAGTTCCAGGGCGACGTGACACTCCTGGTTCAGGACTGTGTTTCTAGATTCCTGAAGGGGCACTGGTCTCCTGGGTTTGATCCTGAAATAACAAGGCCGGCTGGCGGCTGGCGGCAGCATTTTGAGGTTGCTGGAGAACAAACAGGAGCTCAGCTTTGAGGCCAAGGCAAGCTGAGCCTCTGGGCTTTATTGAGGATCTATTCGTTGGGGCTGCTTGAGGGGCAGCTGATGTCACCTGAAGCCTCAGGCCTGGCCAATTGCAAGTGTGAAGGTGGTCTGATGCTCCACTGTGGGCACCCAAGTCCTGGCATGGGCCCTTTTTACCACTGCAGGGGCCCACCCAACTCTAAGCAGTAGCAGCCAGGGCCTGGAAGTGCCCATGGGCCTTGGTGCTCACATGGTGACCAGGCCAGAAATATGCCAGGTGTCTCAGCTCCCTCGTGTTCTCTTTGCTTGGTGTTTGTTCTGATAAGAGCATGGATAGCTGATCCTGGTGGTTCGTGCTTGCGATATCAGCACTTGGGAGGCTGAGGCAGGAGGATCACTGTGAGTTCAAGGCCAGCCTAAACTACATACTGAGACCCTGTCTCAAAATGCAAAACAAAACAAAAAACCAAACAAAGATCATAGTTCAAAGGGGAAAGACACAAACTGGCTTAGTAGGCTTGGGCTGAATTTCTGGTTACACACGTACAGTCTTGGGGCCAATGGTGGCAGCGTGCCCTTTGCAGGTTATCAAGGTTACCCTGGGAAATCGCCAGCTGTGGTGGTCCGGGGAGGCCTGGTGACGTTTTCTTGTTCCTTTGCTTCGCTGCCCTGCAGTGGACTTTGGTCCACCCCTGCACCTCCCCACATGCCGCTCATCATTGCCACCGTCCCCCCTGAAGTGTCCGACAGACATTAAGTCCAAACACAATGTGCCCGCTGAGGGGACTCCTTCCAGTTCAGCTCCCTTGGGCCAGGAACCTGGTGTAGGAGCCCAGGGACTGCCGCTGAGCAGGGGACAGGTCACTCCAGAGTTCTCTCCCCTTTCAACCCGGCTCCAGGGACAAGGAAGCCTCCTGTCCCCAGCCACTGTGTCAGGGACAGTGCAGACCGTGTCAGCCTTGCTTGGGACTCAATGACAATTGGCCACCAGCCACCAGGAGCTCTGCTGTAGACCAAGAGTCTCATGAAGGGGACTGTACTCAGAGCTCAGTGGTGAAAAGGAGCTCAGCGTGTGCTCAGGAGACCAAGGGCCAAGTTTCATACGCTCAAGGCCATGAATATGCTTTGGGTCTGATAATTTCATCTTCTGAATTTATTTAGAGGAAGCACTCCAAAATATGGAAAGAATGAATCTAAAACATGGGGGAATATAAATGTAAATCTATGTAAATGCACAAACCTAAAATACGAAAAGAAATTTATGTACTTAGCTGTCCCTGCCAGCATTATTTAGAGTTGTAAGCAATTCTAAATGGCAATAATTTAAATGTTTATTAGAGGAGTGAAGCAATGAATTGCAGAAAACTCTCTGGATGGGATAAGAGGAATCTGTAATATAATGGTAGAAAGACAATGGGCTAAGAGGAGAATGTGAGGTATAAATGTAAAAATCAGAGAAAACAGTTATAATTGTGGAAACAGTTGACTATTAAAAGCACCCAACATCTTTGGTAATCAAGAAAATGGAAATTCATCCTCATCAGAGTGGCTAATACGAAAAAGAGCAACAATACTAAGTGTTGGTGAAACTGGGAGGGGGCAACTGGAACCCTCACACTATGGGAAATGGCATGGACACTCTGGGAAACTGTCTAGAGGTTTTCTAGAAGGTCAAACATTCAGCTCTACCCAGTGGCCAGCAATTCTACTCCTGACCATTAAGCCAGAGAAGTGAACACGTGCTCATACAAAAGACTTTACAAGAATGTTCTCAGGTGCTTAATTCCCTGAAACCCTAAAGCTGAAGAGTAATTTTAGTGGCTGCTGGGTGGGGTGTGGAGGTGCTTAAGGGTACACAACAACTCCTTGGGTTGAAGGAATATTCTAGCTCTTTCTCCAGGATTATTCAGGTACATACATTTGTTAAAACTCATAGACCAGCCTGGGGAGATTGCTCAGTAGAATAAGCACTTCCTTGGAAAGCACAAGGGTCTGAGTTCGATCTCTGGTTCCACCAAAACAGAACAAAACAAAAAAAACCTCATAGACTTGTCCACTTAAAATATATAGGAATTTTTATACAGTAACTCAATTTTATACACTGTGACTTAGCTGGGTGTGGTGGTGCACTTTTGTAATCCAGGTACTCAGGAGGCTGAGGCAGAAGAATCAGTGTGAGTTTGAGGCTAGTCGGGGCTACATAATGAATTCAAAGGTAGCCTGAACTATGTAGGGAGACCCTACAAAAAACAAAAAATAAACAAGATAAATCATACCTAAATAAAGGTGAACATGTACATCATACGTACATGCATCTGTGTCTGCAGGGTGTGTCAGTGTGATTTGTAATGCACGCAACCTTCCTTGTCAAAGGAGAAAGCAAGAAAGAAATTCCCTAAAGTGTGGGAAGGCATTGTGATTACAGATTCTTTTCTTCTGAGATTTACCAAAATCTACCCATTTGATGCTATTTTTTAAATTTGTTTTTAATGTATTTAGTACAGGATTTTACTACACAGCTTGGACTCACAGCGATCCTCCTGTTTTTAGCCTCCCCAGGGCTGGGATTACAGGCTTGCACTACCACTCCTAGGACTTTGTGGCAGGCTCAGTCTGTCCTGGGGGTGGAGCTGACATGGCATGTGGTGCTGGGAATTGAACCCTGATCCCTGTGCTTGCCTAAGCAGGTGCTTCAGTCCACTGAGCTATCTTGTTGGCCCATGATAAAGTATACAATATCAAATGTTCATGTGGTAAAAATCAGACCACCAGAGACAGTCTCAGACTACCAGCCTCAAAGTTGTGGGCAAGTTTGAGATTTCTGGTACTGATCTGGGGGATCCTATGGATTTCTCTCTGGATCCTCTTGGTTAAGTCTGCAGGCCAACCTCAGATCTCATGTTCTTTATGAGGTCACCGGTTGTCCTGGACACAACCCAAGACTGTCTTATTACTGTTAGACAACATCTCTGCCGATGTTGTATTTTCTGAAACCCAGCATGTGCTCTCAAAGGCTGGGATAATATCTTTAACTTTTTTTATTCCTTTCCCCTTCCTTCCTGTAGCACTGGGGGTGGAACCTCACACTCCACGTTCTCAGCCCAAGATGTAGTTTGTTAGTGGGCCTCTGATGATACAGAATAAATCTTTGTGCTCCTAACAGCTCCATGTTGAGAAAATAAAAGTGAACTGGCACAGGGCCATCATGTACACTAGCCCAGGTTGTTCACTGCTCAATCCCCAAGCAACAAGGCAAATGTTTTCCCTTGTTGTGTGCATATGCATTTTGGAGTTGTGCAAACAGAGTCCTTGGTCAGAATCCCTATCTGGACACTTCCTAGTTTTGTGACCTACAGGAAGTTATACCCTGAGACTGGTTCCTTATTTATGTTATAGGCTTCATAAAGGATGGAGTTGAGATATCTTCTGTCCAGAGCCCTCTGCAGTGGCAGATAAGGTGCTCAGGTAGCAAATCTTCTTCTCTACCTCTTCTTCTCCGGCCTCCTCTCCTCCTTGCTTTTTTCTCACAGCCTCACCCAGTGCCCTTCAATTGTCAATTATGTCCCCACCTCAGGGTCTTTGCATGGGCTGGACCTAGAAGACTTCTGTGTCTTCCCCGCCCTGTAGCTGGGCCCTTTGTCATCTGAGGCCTTACCTAAGCAACATCTTCTATCATATTGATCCACCTGATTAGTACAGTAGTCCTTCCTTTTCAGGGGACATTCCTGACCCTGGAGGGTGGAGGATGTGTCGTGTAGGAAGGACATCCAGTGCCAGTCCCAGAGCCATCCACGTCTGCAGCTGCACAATGCCTGCTGTATTCCTGGGTCCTCAAGATACTATGGTGGCTGCCGTGCAGTCTCCTTGGTACAGCAGTGCTTAGAGCTGTGGTTAGAGGGTAGTCCAGTGGATAGTCACCAATCAACCTGACATAGGTTTTGCTTTTGACTCAGAACTTGGCTTTTTGCCACCTGGTGCCAGAGCTAACCTGCCCTCTATGGGCGGGGGCTGGGACCCCCTTCTCAGCATGGCCTCCGTGCTTTGGGGTCATCATTAGGTCAAGTCAGGGTCTCTTAGACTGCAATACCAGGTCCATCTGATAGCCCAGGTGGAACATATGCAGCTGGATGCATAGAACAAAGGGACGAGCCAAGCACACAGGGTCTTAGCATGGGGCCCTTTGGAACTGCATGTGAATTGTTTATTTCTGGAATTCCCATGTACAATTCTTTGGGGGGGGGATTTTATTTCCTTTTTGTTTTGAGACAGGGTCTTACTATGTACTCCAGGCTACGCTTGAACTCATTATGTAGCCCAGGCTGGCTTCAAACTCACAGAGATCCTCCTGCGTCAGCCTCCAGAGTGCTGAGATTACAGGACTGTGCTGCCGAATCTGGCTAGCATGTGAGTTATTTCTGGAATTTCCATATAGAATGTATTCAGACCACTGTTGACCACAGTTGCATGACACCACCATACTATGGGGCGACCCTTGTCGGGGGTGTGCTGATTGCCCACCTCCTGCCCCAAGTTCTCCATCTGGGGGGCCCCTGTCCACCCCGCTGGCTGCTGCAACTCCAGCATGGAGCACAGGGCTGGCTAACACAGCACACCCTGAACAAGCAAATGAGCAAGTATTTATTGCCAATCAGACCTCACATGGATTCAGTTTCATGGTCTAACTCTTGCAAACGGAGACTGGGGCAGAGACCAGCTGGCTCCCCCCCTCCCAGCAGCTGAGGGTGCCTGCCCAGAACGTGCCCGCCAGCCACAGCTCTGAGTGCTGCCGTGCCAGGGAGACTCCACGTCAGCCACTGTGGTGTCTCGAGGACCCAGGAATAAAGAGGTCATTGTGCAGCTGCAGACGTGGATGGCTCCGGGACTGGCTCTGGATGCCCCTCCCATGGAGCACACCCTCCACCCTCCAGGTGCTTTGTCTCCTCCCTCCCTTCTATCCCTCACAGTAGGCCAGTGGGAACAGAGCCCTTGCTGCCTCATCTCTGTCCCTCCTGGGCTCTGCCAATGCCACCGTGGAATTCTCTGACCCTTGCCAAAGTAAGGGTCCTTAAATTTCCAGATGGAAAGAGAAAACAGACTGGACATTTGGGGCAACACGCGCATGCTGCAGAGTGTCACCCACACTGGTGGCTGTCCACTGTCCCAGGCCTCCGAAGGCAGAGTCTTCCCTCCTCCTCAAATGACCAGAGTGCATTTCCAGAAAGGCCATCCTGCCCTGTCCCCGCCCCATTTTCCAAATGTCCCCACTCCTAGAAGCTGCTTCCCAAGTGTCTGCTTCTCACCCTGAAAGTCATCTAGGTTGATCCCCTGGGCACCTGGACCTGAGGCCACCAGGAGAATGGACAGAACCTTCTTATGTGGGGCTCTTAAGTCATTTAATTTTCTATTCAAACAATGTGTCTTTATAAATAGAAAATAGTGTCGATGTAAAATGTCACATCAGAAGGCTGGAATGCCATGTGCACTTCTTATATTTTCTCGATACCTTCTCTTGTACTGTATGCATTATGTATTGGAATATATTACTCTCATGCCAGGGAAGTTACAAGAAAACTAGTTCCATTTTGAGAAAACCTGGCTATGTGACTATATTTTGGAGAAGTACACAGAGACTGCTTGTTTGGTGTTAAACACACCGATTTTGATGTTTTCCTAGGATAGACAGGGCAACTTCCACCTCCACCCTCACCCGGAACAGGTGTTTGAGAGGTGCTGCACAGTAAGTCAGTAACACTTTAGTGTAAAATAATTCTCTTTGTCTTCCACAAATACACATGACACCTAGAGCATCAGGGACTCATTGGGAAATGACACTGTCAGGAAGGCCTAAGCTGCTTTGCTCTGTCCCACCCAGACCTGAGTTCTCTGACAGGCGTGAGTTCTCCTCCTGAGGAGGAGAGGAGCTAGGCCTGCAGGTTTAGTCCCCTCCCCCAGGCCAGTGCTCCCACTGTGCACATCCCGGTGGGTGGGAATCCGGCTGTCCTGCTGGGTGGGGCAGCCTGCTCGGGCCTTGGCTGGTCCAAGGGCCCAGAGCGGAACCCAGCCGCTCTTAGAGCAGGCCTCATCTGACTTGTACTCATTTTCTTTCTGGTTCTGGCTTAAAGATTTTCTTCAAAACTCTGACTGATGATTAAAAAAAAATAAAGGAAAACCCCAGCTGATGAACAGCGCCTGAGGAGGGCCACGCGGTGCTGGAGTGGCCTGGATGGAAAGATTCACCGAGCTGGGTTTTGAGGTCTGCGGGGAGGAGCCGGAGCACAGGCAGCGGCAACGCAGGCACTCACAGCCCCGTGCGTGCGCGGCGATTCCGAGTCCCAGGAGAGTTGGGCGCAGGCGTGCAGGGCCTCGGCCTGGCCTTGGACCCAGGAAGAGTCAGGTACTGCAAATGTGCCGTGAAGGAGGAGTGATTTCAGACAGACAAAAGACAGACCTCGTGAAGCTAAGAGCAGCTCCCTCAGAAGCTAAATCCCTGGGAATTTAGAAGGAAAACAGCACAGCTCACTGCTGCCGCCCCAGCTGCTTCAAAGTCAGAATCCCTGGGCAAAGAACAGACCCTCAAACTAGTGTCCGGGCCTTGCAAGGAGCTGGTGGTCGGAGAAGCGGTTCTGTAGGCACCCAGTAACCACATTTGTGTTTTTATTTTTATTTTATTTTAATTTTTTTGAGAGAAAGACAAGTAGTTGGGGCGATCTTCCTGCACTACCACACTGGCTGAGAATAAGCAAATCTGAATCCAGTTTGTGTCTACACTTATGGGATTGGCAAACATATCCTAACTGCACAACAAAGAGCCAAAGGTGACCCTCGGAAGCCAAGTGGTGGGAAGGGTGTACACTGATGGAAAGAGGTGGAAATTGGGGAACGGAAGGTGAAACTCCCCTTGGGTCTGCGGAAATTAGGCAGAGAAAGACTCCACAGGGTGGGGCCTTAGTGAGGTTCTGGAGGGCAGGAGTCCAGGAGCTCCATTTGCTCCCAGGAGGGCTGGAGAGAAAGAGAATGTGTGGTCCTGCGAGGCACCAGGCTGTGACAGTGCCCGTACTCCACCACCCACTGGCTGCAAGTTACCAAGGGCAGCACCCCAGAGGACAGGTCTGTGAGGACCTTTCTGCACTGGTGCAGATGGCAGGGCAGTGTGTGATCGATCAGTCGGCCAGAAACAGGTGCAGCTCTGGACTAAGGGATGGCGTCCTGCAGGCTGCGCCTCCCCCGTCTCCCTTCTACAAGAGCCAGGGAGCCCAGCAAGCTTAGCTAGTTTAGGGTACATCTGTCCAGGAGGAAAAGATGAAATCTTCTGAGGCCTTGGATTTTTACGGCAGGAGGTCCAGCGAGGTGGCTGCCCAAGCAGCTGGGCTTGAGGTAACAGCGCTTCTCCTGTACCTACTTGAGGGGGGTGGGGCTCCAGGTTACTCAGAGGGACACAACTGCCCAGGAGATACAAGCTTGGTAAGTGGCTCAGGCTGACCTCAAACTTTTGAGCTTCTTGCCTCAGGAGGGGATCTGGGATTACAGGTGAATATCAGTGTGCCTAGCTGGTTAAACCTTTTCGTTATTTTCTGAGGAACATCCTGAGGGGGACACATGGGAGAGCCTGCAGGACAACAGGGAGGGGGAAAAGTGTTTGGGATCTGTTGTGTCCATTTGGTTCTGTGCTGGTTCTACAGGGGAAGGTGGAGAGCTGTACCCTGGGAGACCTGAAGTTTTGGGAGTCTCTAGGCTCTTTCTCTGAGTTTTTGAGACAGGGTCTTGAAAAGTAACTCAAACTGGCCTTGAACGCAGACCTTGAACTTGTGGCAGTCTCCCGCCTCAGCCTCCCTAGCCCTGAGGTTAGGTTCTTTTAATTTGGGAAAGTGTGACTTTCTCTGCAGTAACAGGAAGAACTATCTGCAGAGCTCTTCATCTAGTTGGAAAACCACTTCTTGGTCTCTTGCTGCAGGACTCTCTGGTGGATGAGGAGCAGGGTGAGCTGAACCCCCCTTACCGGAAGAGAAGCAGGGGCCCCTGAAGCCAGCGCTCCTGCCTGGCAGCCCTGTGATGGAGGCCAGACCATCCAGACGCTCTGGGCCGCACGGCACATCTCTGGATGAGATAACAACTGCCACTCCCTCACAAGGGCCTGCTGAGGGCTAAGTTTACATTTCTGTTGGGCCTCTCAGGGAATGCTGGGCGTGCGGGAAGACCTGCACTTCCTTCACGTATTTCAGTTTGTCATTTATCATCCTTTCACAGTTGTTGACAATGAAAAACCTCTTTTGAAAGTGGAACACACCGACTCCATTTTTTTTTTTTTTTTTGATGGAGGTCTCACTGTGTAGTTCAGGCTGACTGCAAATGTATGGCAGTCTTCCTGCATCAACTTTCCAGAGTGTTGGGATTATAGGCATATACCACCTGGCTAGTCTCATCTTTCTGGCTAACTTAATTCAGATTGAACCCAGGGTCCTTTTTATTTATTTTTATTTTTTTTTGTCTTTTTGTGACAGGGTCTCACTATGCAGTTCAGGCTGGCCTTAATCTCACTTTGTAGCTCAGGCTGGTCTCAAACTCACAACAATCCTCCTGCCTCAGCCTCCAGAGTGCTGGGATTACAGGCATGCGCCACCACGCCCGGCTTATTTATTTTTAAGTTATTTATTTATTTTGTATTTTAGGGAAGGGTCTACAGGGTGTTCAGGATCTCACTACTAGATCGACTCCTAGTGATCTGCCTGATCCCATGAGCTCTGGGATTACAGGTGTGTGCCACCATGCACAGTTTCAACTGCTGTCTCAGAGCACCCCAAGGGCGGGGCCAGCACTGCAGGCCTGGGGATCGAACCCTTGGTCCCTGAACCTGCTTGCAGGTGCTTTAATCCACTGAGCTATTTGTCCAGGCCTCTCAGTCCTTTTTATATTTTCTTTATTTTG